>CAUYQG010080776.1:0-11594 GCA_963574415.1 Tarsius wallacei | reverse complement strand
TAGAGATCTTTCTTTTTTTCTTTTTTCTTTTGAGTTGGATTCTCACTCTGTCACCCAGTCTGGGCAACAGAGTGAGACTCCAACTCAAAAAAGAAAAAAAAAAAAAAAATGAAGGATCTCGGCCGGGTGCGGTGGCTCATGCCTATAATCCCAGCACTTTGGGAGGCCGAGGTGAGAGGATTGCCTGAGCCCGCGGGTTCAAGACCAGCCGAGCAACTTGGCGAGACCTCATCTCTACAATTAAAAAAAAGAATTAGCCAAGCATGGTGGCATGTGCCTGTAGTTCCAGGTACTTGGAAGGCTGAGGTGGAAGGATAGCCTGAGTCCAGCAGGTTGAGGCTGTGGTGGCCAGGAGAGTGCCACTGCCCTCCAGCCTGGGTGACAGAGTGAGAATCCAACTCAAAAGAAAAAAGAAAAAAAGAAAGATCTCTATCTACTTGCATTTTATTTCTACATTTTTCAGCTGTTTTTGTAAAATGCCTGATCTCAGAGAGTTGAGCAAATAGTTTCCTTTCCCTGTATGCCAGCCGACGCCTAGGTAGGCTTGTTGGGCAAAGCCCCCGCTTGACATGAAAAGTCACCCGGTGCTCTTTTTGCCTGATTTCCTAGTTCTGGATGATTTTTCTAAACACTTACAAATTGTGAGAAAACTCATCTGTTCAGTCATGACTGCCCCCACCGCTTCCATTGGTTTAAGTCCAGGGCATTCTGCCATAATAGAGGCCGTGGAGACCTTTGATCACAATCAGTGACAGATAAGTAAATTGAGGCCTCTTTGTAGACAAGGACCTTTTCGAGGCCACATTTACTGAGTGGCACAACAAGGATGGGAACCCAGGACCTTGGCTCCTTGTCCTTTGTGTTCTGTCGACTGCACATACTGGGTTCACAATGACATGATTTTTTTTCACCTTCTTGCAGAAACTCAACATTGTCGTGGACACTGGCTATGGATCTAACTAATAGAGTTCCCATCCCCACTCAGCCACTTACTACCTGGGTAACCTCCCTAAGCCTTAAGTTTCTCTCTGAAAAATGGGGATAATTTACTTACTTCTCAGGTGATTGTGAGGATGAATGAGATAATGCAAATAAAGCCCAAGGCTTGACACACTGGAGAAATGACGCACTGGAGAAATGATAGTGGCACGTGGATATGGGTTGCATGCATTGGGTGGAATTCGGCTGCTAAACCCAGCAATGCAACCTCACCAGAGTCCATCGCACCGCCCACATCCTCTGTGGGACCCTAGACTTCAAGGCACAGCAGGGATGTGAGACAGGCCCCTTAGCCTGGAATCACCTGTCACCCCTTGGCCTAGAAGGGGATTTCCAAGTGAGGAAGCTGGCCTGACGCTGGAAGCTGAGTGACTCAGGCAGGTGGCAGCCTCTTATTCTTCCAGAGTGATGACAAGAGCCCACTAAAAGCCCCACCTAGAAGGAGAATCAAACTGCCTGTGTTTTGTTAGATTTTGTTGTGTTTCAAAGCTCACAACTCTGTCTCCTTTCTGCTACTGTCTCCTCTACCACCTCCACAATGGCGACTCTAAAGTCAGACCCAAATACACGTTTGAAGAAAATTTAAAAAAAACCAGAAAATCCATCTATCACAGATTTAGCCCTAAACCAAGCATGAGAAGAAAGGTGGAGGCTGCGTAATAAAACCATAAAAGGTAACCATCATAGAGTATTTGCTGTGTGCTAGGTCCACATCCTGATATAATTTCTCTCCCAGCCAGGCAATGAGGTCACTACCATTAGCATCCCCGTTTCACAGATGAAACTGGGCTTTGAGATGCTCGATGGCCTGCCCAAGGTCTTCCAGAGCAGCAGGTGACCAGAGCATGAAGACCCGGAAACTCTTAAGACCTCTTCACACGCTTAAGCATCGTGCTGCCAAGTCCCGCCAGCTAGAAAGACACAGAACTCCGAGTGTCAGTCTCGAAAGGGCCTTAGAAATGATCAAACCCAACCTGACCTTGTGGACTGGAGCCATACTAGAGAAAGACAGGGAAAGGTCTGAAATGGAACTTGTGATTAATGCCCGGAACTAGAAACCAAGTCTCCTGCTCTGACACAGGGCTCTTTCTTTCCACGCACCCCACTGACGGGAACTGGAGCCTCTAACTCAAACAGGCACGTGCCTCATTCCACAGGAGAATGAACACATCGGGGCCCTGGCCAGGGTGAATGAACTCAGTGTGAGCTGCTAATGAACTAGAAAAATGCAGTCCTGGGTGTCTTATTTTGCCCCAGAGCCTGCGGCAATCTCAGGAAACTAACACCTCCCAGTGGATTCTGGGTGCTTTTTGGGGTTGGGGTGTGTGTGTATATTAGAGAGAGACTTTGATGATAGCTCAGTGAGATAGTGCTTTTTAAGCATGTGATATTGACTGCAATTGTACCAGGCAAACATGGCAGTTTTTAAAGTAAATAAATGAATAGAATCTGGCCCCAACTTCCCCTTCCTCAGCCTAAGAAGGCATTTTTCATTCTCTCTATCCACTTCCCAAATAACTGCATGAGGGGATGGTAAGGTCATCGTAACTTTTCACATTCCTTTGGCACCTAAAGGTGAATGAAACCATTTCTTACTCACAACTTGCCTGTTTTCTAAGAGCCACATTGTGCAAGGGTTAAGGTGTGGGCTCTGGATTCTGGGCTTGAGTCACAGCCCTGCTCCCATACAGCTCTGTGCCTCAGTTTCCTTATCAGTGCCATGAAGACTATAACAGTGCCCAATTCACAGGGTGGTGAGAATGATGACACAGGACTTGGCCTCAATGAAAGGTTGCAATGACCATCATAGTCCCTATGCTGTGATGCAGCAGACATTGTTTATGTCCTTTTCCCAGGAGGTCCCCAGAGCCCAGAGCCAGGGGGCAGACTGCCCGAGACAGTGTCCTCGGAGGAGCCGCCTAGCAGGCATGGCTGCTGACTTTTTGTCCCGTCTCTTTCCTGTTTTCCTCCTTCCCCACCCCAGCTGTTCTCCTGGTGGCCTCAGGCCTGCCTGCTACTCTTTGGTTTCTGGGGTGCCACTGGAGAAGAAAGGGCAAAGTGACACAGGGGGAGATTCCCAGCCTTGCCAGGGAATCTCCCAGGAGCCCTGGGCCCCCCACCCCAGCTCCTCTCCCTCTGGCCTCCCTGCCTCCAGGCCGGGGTATCCAGAGGGATCTAGGCCTGCATCCAGGCTTGTTTATTGTCATCCTCCTAGGAGTGGGAAGAGGCCAGTCAGGCCCAGCCCAGCCCCTCAGGGAGGCAGCCCCACAAGCAAGCCCAAGCATTTCCCAATCCGGGAAGCCCGGCCAGGGCGGAGAGCAGTCCTCTTCAGTCCCACCCACCTCCCTCCATGCCCTCCCCAACATTCCTTCTTCGGGGCCCTCCCCAAGCTCCTTTCATTCCTCTGTAGCCCAGAAGCCACCGTCAGACTTGGCCTCCACGCCTTGCCTTGCCTAGCCAGGGACTTCCCTGGGATGGGCCTCTGACCAGCTGTGGAAAATCTGGACTGTTTGTGATCAAAGAGAAGGCTGTATCACCACCGTCTGCCTGCCCTTGGCCCCTCCCAGGGCCTCAGGCTCTGCCTTGGGCTCTCTGGTGAAGGTTCGACCACAGGAGGGTCCAGCCTCCCTAGGAGCAAAGCAGGCAGGAAGGAAGAGAAGTTCTTTTTCTTCAGGGTCAAGGGGGGTTGACTCCTGGTCTCTTCCGATCCAACTGTAGACACGAAAGTGCCTAACAGGTACCTGCATCCTCACCCTCAAAAACTCACACTCACACACAGGCACACACCCAGGCAATACACACAGACACACAAACACACAAACACAGTCGCAAACTTATACTCATGCAGACATACACACATAATACCGCATGGATCTGACACAGGCACACTACGCAGACCCAGTTCACATTTGCACATCTCCTGTTTCTTGAGAAAATGGGCCTTTCTTTTTTTTCCCTTTGGAAAAGCTAGCAGCAACTGGAGAGAGAGCCTGTCTGGGAAGGCAGGGCCAGAGGAGGAGGGCAGGAAGAGGAAATGAAAGATGCGGGGCAGAAGAGGAGAGCGGAGGCCAGGCGAGGAGCAGGGACCCGGAGCCCAAGACCTGTGTGGGGAAGAGAACTGTTCTGGGGAGCGATAGTCCCCGTGGACAAGAGGGGAAGGCCAGCTGGTTCTTGGCAGGGAGCCTGGAGGGTCTTATGGCCCCGGCCTCCTTGTGCAGGGGGCTCTGTCCTGTGCCCTGGACGCCCGTCCCCACCCGGTCACTCACCTGGGGAAGGGCAGGAAAGTACGGGGTGTGTGCGGCGGGGGCTGCTGTCCTGCGAAGGCTCCTAGGCTCACTGTGCTTCTGCAGGAAGGAGGGCTGGGCTGTGCTGCCTCTTAGGCAGGAGGGGAATTCCCCGAGATGAGGAGCCAGCCGCCAGGCAGCCCCACAGGCTCAGCTGAGGCCCCATCCTGCCCCCTGGCAGAGCACAGGGCTCTTTGTCAGCTTCACCTGTCACTTCCCAGACTGCCTGTCCCTTGCTGTGAATTCCAAAGAGGAGAGGGGCTCTGGGGAGGAGCTGGAGGCCTGATGGTTCCTCAGCTAGACTGGGAACAGGCGTCGGGGCAGGGACTGCCTGGCTCGACCTGCCTGGGTTCCCCTGAGGACCTCTGTTTCCTCCTTTGCCGAAGGTGGGGGATTCCAGTGCTCAGTGCCTGAGGAAGTCCACATCCTCCTGGCCCCTTCCATTCTGTCTGCTTCCACTTAGCCTCTGTGGAGTCTTCATGGGAAAGGAGGGGCCCACTCCTTCCCTGGTGCTCATGGGTCTCGTTCAGAGGTTAGTGGGGCCTTAGAGACTGACAGTCTGAGGAGCTTTGTCCTAATCAGCTGGAGATCCCGAGCATATCACCTCCTCATCCTGAGCCTCAGTGATACCTGCTGTAAGATGGGGATAATGAGTCCTGCTTTGCCTGAGTCACGCGATGGTAATTAAAACAAAATGATGGTTTACAGACAGCCTTTGTAAACTGCTGACTATTGTACAAACTGTGAGTTCTCTGTTCACTATGTGCTGAAACAATGCTTGGAGTGAGGATGGAGGGGCCATCTGGACGAGGTAGCCTTTCCTGATCATTCCTCTGGCTCCAGTGTTTCTTCATTCTGGTTTTTTTGTTTGTTTGTTTTTTGTTTTTGGCGGAGGGGAGGGGGATATTTTTCATTTTTCATAAAGTTGGGATCCTGCTATGTTACCCAGGTTGGTCTCGAACTCCTGGCCCAAGTGATCCTCCCACCTTGACCTCCTAGAGGGCTGGGATTACAGGTATGAGCCACCATCCCCGGCCTCAGAGTTTCTTCATTCTTACAGTAAGGTTTATAGACCAGTGAGGATGCAAGAATGGACAGGTCAGACCCGCTGCTTGCCCTCTCAGAGCTCACAGACTCGGAGAAACCACACGTGGCCACTGACATATTAACTAATGAAAATTAAATAGAATTTGCAGCTCAGTTCCTCAGCAGCACCCACTCCATCTCAAGTGCTCAACGCCCACACGTGGCTACCACCTTGGCCTACCGATACACAACATCTCTATTGGCACAGACAGTTCCGCTAGGTGGCACTGCTCTGGGGTCACTGGGAAGGTGAGCAGGTAATGGCAGTGAGCGTGGTGGAAGTGTGTTTGGCAGGAGACATGTGAGGGGGGACGGGAGTCTGGACAAGGGAGTGTCAGTCAGGATCTGGGAGTCTGGGCAGTCTTCCTGGAAGTGACATCTACGCTGAGACCTTTAAGTAGCCAAACGAGAACATAAGGAAGGATGTTCTCAGCAAAGGGAATAGAGCATAGCAAGAGAAGAGAGAATATAATCAGGGAACTGGACCCTGTCGGCTCTGAGTGGCACGGGGAACTTGGAGCAGATGATGGGGAGGTGACGGAGAACCTGGAGAAACATGCAGGTCCATGTCACAGTGGGCCACAGGCAGTACTGGGGGGAGAACAGGGGGCAAGAGGCTGGGATGGGGAGAGTCCACAGAACCCAGTCCTCAGCTGCTCCTGGCCTTCCAGGTTGGGCTTACATGGGGAGTGTAGGAA
This sequence comes from Tarsius wallacei, assembly GCA_963574415.1. NCBI lineage: Eukaryota > Metazoa > Chordata > Mammalia > Primates > Tarsiidae > Tarsius > Tarsius wallacei. The sequence goes on along the minus strand of CAUYQG010080776.1, from coordinate 5,527 downwards.
GACCTACTTGCCCAGTGACCTCACTTCACAGAGAAGGAAGTGGAGCCCAGACATGGGAAGTGACTTTCCTGACTCCTAGTCCAGTGCTCTCCCACACTCAGTTCCTCAGGACTCTGCTACTTTTCAGGGGCTCCGTGGCCACCCGTGGCCAGCAGCTACCATACTGGATTGCACAGATGTTTCCGTCATCACAGGAAAAGCAATGGGACACATGGCACAAACCATAGAGCTAGGCCAGGGGCAAAAGGATGACACATCTCCCTGTCATAGACCCTGTCCCCTGCAGAGAGTGAAGATGCGTCATTCAGCACTGATGCCCCTGCCTTGTGCTAGTCTCTGCACATGTTTTTTTTTTTTTTTTTTTTCCTCTAGAGTCCATGATGATCCTAGATTCTCTCTGAGTTCCCAGATTCTGGCTTGGACCAGCTCCTGCCCATGAAGTCCTAAATGGCAGAGGAACCCTGAAGAACTAAGGGTTCAAGGAGCTGGATCGACACGAGCTGAGGCCCCTACATGGGAACACATGACTTGCAAGTCCTTCAGGAGGGCTGGCTCTGAGCAATCTCTGCCATAATGCAGAGGGCACTCTGCTTCTCGCACCTTCTCTCCCACCCCTTCCCGTGGAGTCCCTGAAGTGACTTTCCCTGTTCAGGACGGGGGCAGACACAAAGGAAGACTCTTCAGCAGAACCGATTTTGGGTCCTGGCTCTGCCATGTGGCCCTGGGCGTGTCTCTCCCGTTCTCTGGCCTCAGCTTCTATAATGGATGGGAGTCAGACTAGGCGCTCACGAAGAGACCTTCCATGCAGATACTGTAGGGAAGTCCAAGAGTTCAGAGAAAGGAGAACTCAGGGCAGGTAAAGGTGGTGAGAAAATTGTTAAGCTTATCATGTGCCAGGCACAGGACTCCATGTTCTCAAGTGAATTATGTCATGTATGCCTCATCAGAACTCTATGAGACTGGTCCTATCTTTCTACAAATGAGGACACTGAGGCTCCTAGTGGTTTAAGCCAACCGATAATAAGTGACACAGCTAGACTTTAAACTCAAGTAGACCAGGCACGGTGACTCACGCCTATAATCCCAGCACTTTGGGAGGCTGAGGCGAGAGGATTGCCTGAGCCCATGGGTTCGAGACCAGCCTGGGCAACTTTGCGAGACCTCATTAAATAAATAATAATTTTTTAAAAAGTAGCCAGGCATGGTGGCACATGCCTGTAGTTCCGGCTACTTGGAGGGCTGAGGTGGAAGGATCACCTGAACCCAGCAGGCCGAGGCTATGATGGCTGTGAGCATGCCACTGCACTTCAACCTGGGTGACAAAGTGAGACTCCAACTAAAAACAAACAAACAAAAACAAAAATCTCGAATAATGTCTCCAGTGCTCACCTGGAGATGAGACCCACACCGGACCTTGTAAAATGGGTAAATTTTGGATATACACGGGGAAGCCCTTTGCAGGACTACTCTTCGGTAGATTAATCACCCAGCCCCCTCTCCATACCTCCTCAACAGCCTTGGTCTTACTGCTGATGCTGTGGGAACAGGATTCAGCAGTCTCATAATGGTCATTCAGCACTTATTAGGGAATGATGAATTTGACTTTGTGGATTTCCTGATTCACCATTTCTTTTCAAAGTTCCCCCAAAGATAGAAACTCCTCATGTCATTAGGACCTAGCCCAGGATTTGGCTGATTTCTGGGTTCTACCATGAAGCTAAGACATCAAATGCTCTGGAGGGTGGAGCCTCAGAGGCAGCATTTTTCATATACTCTCGGGGGTGACCAGCACTTTTATGTAATTTCTCTCCAGCCAGCCTATGAGGTCACTACCATTAGCATCCCAATTTCATAGATGAAACCAGGCTTTGAGATGCTCGATGACCTGCCCAAGGTCTTCCAGAGCAGCAGGTGACCAGAGCATGAAGACCCAGGAACTCAAGACTCTTAAGCATCGTGCTGCCAAGTCCTGCCAGCTAGAAAGACACAGAACTCGGAGTGTCAGCTTCGAAAGGGCCTTAGAAGTGACCAAACCCAGCCTGACCTTGTGGACTGGAGCCACACCAGAGAAGGACAGGGAAAGGTCTGACACGGAACTTGTGATTAATGCCCAGGACTAGAACCCGAGTCTCCTGCTCTGACACAGGACTCCTTTCTTCCTTCCATGAACCCCACTGACGGGAACTGGAGCCTCTAACTCAAACAGGCATGTGCCTCATTCTATAGGAGAATGAGCACATCGGGGCCCTGACCAGGGTGAATGAACTCAGTGTGTGCAGCTAATGAACTAGGAAAATGCAGTCCTGGGTGTCTTATTTTGCCCCAGAGCCTGTGGCAATCTCAGGAAACTGACACCCCACAGTGGATTCTGGGTAGCTTTTGGGATTGGGTGTGTGTACTCAGTAGACTTCAAGAAGCCCATACTCCCTGCATTGGGTCTCCCATATTCAATGTGAGAATCACCTGCTCACATCCAGGCAGCCCAGGAGAGCACACTGTTGTGGGTTGTGGACAAGTGGGAGGTACTGAGGGTGCTTTTTCTTTTCTTTTCTTTTCTTTTTTTGAGTAGGAGTCTTAAGCCTTGACCTGCTGGGCAAGTGATCCTTCCGCTTCAGCCTTCCAAGTAGCTGAAACCACAGGTGTGCACCACCACGCCTGGCTAATTTTTTGACTTATTGTAGAGATGAGGTCTTGCCAAGTTGCCCGGGCTAGTCTTGAACTCGTGGGCTCAGGCAATCCTCTCGCCTCCGCTTCCCAAAGTGTTGGGATTACAGGTGTGAGCCATCCTGCCTGGCTAAGGGTGCTTTTTCTTCTCCAAGTGACCCAAACATCAAGTCCACAACTCTTGAAAAGTCCCACTCAGGCTAGCAAAGTTACCTTCTTAGCTGAACTTTGAGGACAGGCAGCTAGGAGAGGTCACAGAGTCATAGATTTTCAGATGTCCACTGGCTCAGCAGCTTGTGCAGAGCCAGTGTGTCCTCTTACCGGCAAGCAGACACCCAAGTTCTGCCACTATACTTCCCGGAATGGGGAGTTCACTACCTCACAGGTAGCCCGTTGCGTTGTTGGTTAGCTCTGATTTATAGAAAGCTCAGATGTGCCTCCTTTTGAGCTGCCCATCAATGGCTTGCAAATTCCTATAAGCCCTTTGTCTTCTGGCCTCCACTGGCCGGGCCTCTCCAACTCTGCTCCACCACACCTGGGGGCTTTTGGCGTCTCAAATGTGCCAGCTTCTCCCTGCTCTTTCTTCTTCCCCTTGGCCTTTGCAGCATCTTCTCTTCCCTTCCCCTGGCCGATGCCTACTTACTTATGTTTCCTGCCTCAACTTAAGGATGCCCTCACCTTCCCATTCCTACGTTCCCTTCCCAGCCACAGCAGGCTCCTTATTCTCTTCCTTCTTTCCTTCCTCCCTTCCTTCCTTCTTCCTTCCTTCCTTCTTTTCTTTTTTTTTTTTTGAGTAGGAGTCTCACTCTGTTGCCCAGGCTGGAGTACAGTGGCACGCTCACGGCCACCGCTGCCTTGACATGCTGGGCAGGTGATTCTTCTGCCTCAGCCTTCTGAGTGGCTGGAACCACAAGCATGCACCACCGTGCCCAGCTAATTTTTTGATTTATTGTAAAAATGAGGTCTCGCCATGTTGTTCAGGCTGGTCCTCAAACCCTTGAGTTCAGGCAATTCTCTCATCTCCGCCTCCCAGTGTTGGGATTACGGGCGTGAGCCACTGCGTCCAGCCTTTCAAATTCTCCTGTCTCTCTTTCTGCAGCTGTAACAAAATGATTATTGGGGCAGTTAGTTTAGTGTCTGACTAGAGCAACGGTTTTCCATTGGGGGTGATTTTGGCCCCCAGGACAACTGGTGATGTCTGGAGACATTTCTGGTTGTCACGGCCAGGGAGGGGGTGTGCTACTTGCATTTAGTGGGCAGAGGTCAGGGATGGTGCTAGACAGCCTACAGTGAACAGGACAGATGCCCACAACAAAAATTATCTGACCCTGGTATCAGGTGTGTTGTCACATGTTGATGGCAAAAAGCTGTGCTAGAGCGTAAGACCTGTGTGGCCAGGAGTGGCTTCCTCTTTGATTTTCACGATGTCTCCAGTGTCCAGCACACAGCAGGCAATCCACAAATACATGTGAAAGGAAGGCAAGGAGGAGGGGAGAAGGACGTGGATTGCAGGAGGGAATGCTAAGACCACCTCGCAGGCAGCTGGTATGTATGGGGTCCCTGAGGTTGGGAAGAGCAGAGGATGGGGGCCACGTGAGACTGGGGGCCAGACCCTGGAGCCTTCAACATTGGGCTCCAGTTATGCCTTTGTTCTACAAGGGATAGGGAGAAGGCTTGCTTTCCGCTATTGAAGGCCAAACGTGATCTGATCCAAGTGGCACCTTAGGAAGAGGTCTGACTAGTTAGAGACAGAGACGGCCCTGGAATCCACAGACTACCCCTCCTTATTTTCCTGGTGTACATTGGGTGATCCTGGTTGCAAACCATTGTCTGAAGAGCTGGAAGCAAACTTTTTCAGACTGTGAATGAACAGAGAGTTATTAAAACGAAACAAAACAAAACCCTTTGAGCGGCTCCCTCCTGTAATCCCAGCACTTGTGGAGGTCGAGGCAGGAGGATTGCTTGAGCCCAGGAGTTTGAGACCAGCTCTAGTCTAGCTGCTTGGGAGGCTGAAGAGGAAGGATCGCCTGAGTCCAGGAGGTCGAGGTTGCAGTGAGCCATGATCGTGCCACTGCACTCCAGCCTGGGTGACAGAGTGAGACCTCGACTCAACACTCCCCCAAAACAAAACAAAACAAAAAACAACCTTCGAGTCTGCTAGGTGCCAGGCCCACAGTTGTTACTCACTCACTGTGTGACCTTAACAGTAACTTTCTCTCTCTGTCCCTCATGTCTTCACCTTGAAAGGCAGTCAATGCTCTTTCAATTCTCTAAGCCAGCTGATGACACTGGGAATGGCTGTGTGCACAGAAGAGGCACCCATGAGGATAATTTCATCAAGAATGTGACAGGCCTTGTCACCTCTGGTGTTCATCAGAATGATCTGATCCGTCTGGTTTGGGGTGGGGCTTTAGATCAGTGGTTTTCTGTCATTTGAATCACCTGGGGAGCTTTGTGAAAATACAGATGCCACGCCCCACCCTAGACAAATTAAGTCAGAATCTCCAGAGCTGTGTCCTGGGCATAGGTTTTTATAAAGCACCCCAGGTGATTCTGAGGTACAAAGTTGTGATCACCGCCCTAGAAGCTGTCCTTTTTAAATTTAAGTGCTTTAATTTTTTTTTTTGAGTTGGAGTTTCACTCTTGCCCAGACTGGAGTGCAGAGGCCGCTCCCGGCCACCGCAGCCTCAACCTGCTGGGCTCAGGCGATCCTTCCTCCTTAGCCTTCCAAGTAGCTGGAACTACAGGCACGCGCTACCATGCCCGGCTAATTTTTTGATTTATTGTAGAGATGAGGTCTCGCCAAGTTGCCCAGGTGGGTCTCGAACCCGCGGGCTCAGGCAATCCACTCACCTCAGCCTCC
>CAUYQG010080773.1:0-10925 GCA_963574415.1 Tarsius wallacei | reverse complement strand
AAAACAAAAAACTAAGTATCACATGTTCTCACTCATATAGTAGACCTTGATCATCCAACGTATTACCACAAGAAAATGACTGACAGTGGTGGGAAACTGGGGGGGGGGGGAGGGTGAGGGGGATGGGATTAATGGTGGTGGTTATCTGTCTGGGGATGGGGAGACACCTATTATCTACACGGGTACCTGAATGAAACATTTTTGTATGCCTAACCCCTAACTGTACCCCACAATAACATAATTAAAAAAAAAAAAAAAAAAAAAAGAGCAGTTGCTTCCACCTACAGCCTACGGCGACGGGGCAAGGAGAGATCTTCACGTGACACAGAGGGCTTTTCATGGTATAGCCCTGTGCAGTCACTTCCCTGATGGGAAACCAACAAGGGGTCGCTCAGTAAGTCGTTATGCAATCATAAAATAAAATAACGTTAAAAACGGCAGAGAAATGCCTTTAAAGGTGCAGACACGACACATTCTTCTATCCCAGGAGCCATTGACCTAAGATAGACCCATGCCTGTTAAGGAAAAGAACTTGCCTGTAAATGGCTACTAACTGTAGACAGCTCCTGGCCACCTGTAACCCTCGTGCTTGCACAGAAGACTAAAGAAATGTTAAAGGATAATTTAGACCGTGGACATCTGTCTCCTCAGACGATGACTTCAAATGTCAAGGGCTTCCACAAAAGGGGGAAGTCTCCCGATTCTTCATTCCTCAGTGAATCTGTGGTCCAGAGATTGGCCTAACGGGTCAATCTGACGTTGAAGGGCAGACAGCAAGGGTCTGTTAAACTGTCATAAGTCACTGAAAAGGGTGGCCTTTCAAGTAAAAAGTGGTATCTTCCCTTCTTTTTCTGTATTACTCAGGTAGCTGGTTTCCTAGAGATTTTTAAAAATTAAATATTACACATTCAATTAGGTTATATGTTACTTGAAATTACAAATGCAATTTAAAAATTATAAAACTTTTCGACACCACACTTGGACCTTAGTCACTCTTCACATTGGATGTGTTCTGTTCATTTTTATTTGGCCATCTATTTTTGACGATCCCCACTGGAAACCAGTGCTCTGCGTTTTTACATTAACACCAGTGAATGTTTGGAGGTATTACTTCATCTCTGCTGCATGTCGAACATTGCTGGATTGATGGAATGATGAACGTCCCTGGCATCGCAGGGAGAGTTGGGACAGTGTCTCCCTTGTCTAGCTTAATTTTATTTGCCCAAAACCACAGTTATAGCACTCTCAGATAATGGGAAAGCTTTGTGCCCTTAAAAGATTTTTCTCCCACCATGTTTCCCATACTGGGTATACACATCTTTAAAGGAACACGGGAGAAAAGACAGTGTACCAGAGAAAGCACCTGTCATATATGCCAGGCACTTCCCTATGCACTGTGGCATGTATTAACCTATGCAGTCATACCACTGTCCTAGGCAATGGTGCCATTATTATCTCCTTTTTATAGCTGAGGGGACACGCCAGTGTCTATCTGCCTGTGGTTTCTCGTTAATCCTGGGCGCTTTCTTCTGTATTTCTGTATATTGGGGGTGGGGGGGGCGGGTCTTGGTTTTGACACAGCACCAGGCCTCACTGTATTTTAGGAGGCAGGATAAGAGCTATTTGGAGTGAAACTCCAAAGACTTGACCTTCAATTGTCCCAACGTGCACAATAAATTCCTGATTAAGTTTCAAGAAAAGAGTTCGGCTTAAAAAAATCATTTAATGAATTTATACTATCCATTAGCTTCGTTCTATTTGGACAGTATGTTCATGGTGCCCTTATCACATTTCTCCTCTCCTGTCACGGACTTTGCTGATTGTTCAACTTCTAATCTTGGCTCCTGTATGACCTCGACAAGCCTTGGCACCTCCATGTATCTCGAGTTTCCTCACCTGTAAAATGAGAAAACCCTCTGCTCCTGTGAGTCTGCTAAGACTTCACCGGGATGTGGTCACTTATTTAAAGTGCTGAGAGAGACGAAAGTGCCCGATGAGTGTTACAAGCTCTGAGCTTGTCTCAAGGAGGAGCTTAGCACTCTCCATTAGTTCCCCAGGGCCCTCACAAGAGTCAAAATTCTTGACATTCTTACCTAGCCTTCAGCAACTGACCCCTGTTCTTCTCCCCGGCCACATCTTTGGCTCAAACCTCCAAAACAGCATTTGGGCTTCCACAGCACGACCACCACACTTCCAGGTCTTTGACTCACAGGCCAGCCTGATCAGAACACCCTCTGCTCTGTGCACCCCTGCTGGACTGCCTCCTGCTCTGCTCATTCCGGTTCAGTTTCGGTCTCACTTCTCTGGGATATCCCCAAGTCAGAGACCAGAGCCCCCCTCCTGGGTCCTCTCTGTAGCATGGGACATTGCAGGCAGCAACATCACAGTCTCTTTACTCGACTTTGCGTTCCGTTGTTTTTTATTAACTCCTCTGCACGTAGCTGGTGCTCAAGTAGAGAATGAATAAGTGAGTGAATGTAAGAGTAGGTTCTTGCTGGTTCTCCCAAGAGGAGTAAAAAGCAAGAGCTCCACAAATGTCCACTATTGCGAGCCTGGAAAATTATCTGGAAGGGAAGGAGGAGGGTCAGGGCTGGAGCTGGGAGAATTTAAATCATGACCCCCATGAGATTCAAACCTGGGATCACATGGCCTCCTCCTGAGTGACGAGGAAGAGTGAGTGGTGATTCGTGGTCTAGGCTTTGCTGTGAGCTGGAGACTGTTAGTCAGAAAATCCATGCAATCGTGTGTGTAAACACAAAAAATTATGGGCCTTGCTACCACCTAAGTACAAGACCATCCCAACATCAATCACGTGTTTTCCTGTGTACTGGATCTCATTATAATTGAATTACTGCTTGTGAGAGCCAGTTGACTCTGAACTCCTCAACTAATAAGACTAACGAGGCCTATTTTTTTCACAAACAAGGATGCTACACAGAAACTAATACCCTCCAGCAAAGTCCAAACCAACTGCCAGAAAAATGACCAGGTGTGGTAGCTTGTACCAGTAACCCCAGCACTTTGGAAAACTGAGGTAGGAGGATCACTTGAGCCCAGGAATTTGAGACCAGCCTGGGCATCATAATAAGACACTATCAACACACAAAAAAATCTTAATTTTAATTTTTAGAAAGCTGAAAAAGGCCTCTCCAGGAAAACTTTACCCAGCCTAGTCAGACTCTTTCCCAATGGACCTGTTGCAAACACCAACTGTTCATTTAGTGAATCATCCTACTTGAGTATCTCTTTTGTTTTCTTCTTGGATAATTTCTAATATGTTTATGTTCTCCCTAGCCTCTTAGGTGATAAGGGAGTGGGTTTAAAATTGCAATCACCTCTGGGGAGCAAAATTGCCCAGTCTTTTGCGTCTTGTTCAGTGGAGGTGGGTGGTAAGCATTTGTCAGTCTGATTCCATGGATTCCTGTCTCAGTCTCAGCACACATGGGTCACCATAGATAGCCATTTTTCATCTCATATTTGGCTTCCTCATAGCCTTTTCTTAAAATGAGTCCGTTTCCTCACGTGAATCGGGGAGACCTGGGCAGGCATGAAGAATTCAGCTTTCCTATTGCCTTTCCAGGCTGTGGCCATGGGCCCTGCCTGGGTGGACCTCTGTCCTTGTGTTTTGCCAGCTCACTTCAAAGCAAAGTCTGGCCTTTTGAACAAAAGGCACAACAGGCCTAACAGGATGACCCTGCAATGTCACTGAACATAAATGCACATGAGAACGAGACACAGACAGCTTCTCCCACTTCCCATGGTGCAGTGCTCCGAGGGCCTTTGGTGAGCTCCAGGAAACCCCAGACCCATCTTTGATGTGCCACTGTAACAAATGCACAGCAGGACATTGTCCCCTGGTTCAAATTTAAGCCGTCCTGTTTAATTTGAGCAAAACTCTCTTTACAGGAGAATTAAACGATAACCACATCACAGGGAAATCTCCAAGTAGCAGCAAACATCTGCTGCATGCGTAGTGGCAAGCACATGGCCCTAATGGTCCACAGCCCCCACTGAAGAGATGCAGATGTCTATATAAAGGAAGAATTTTGTTTGTAAAATGCTTTTGGTCTGAACTTTTTCTTTGGCTCTTGTTAAATGGAAAACTTAGCAACCTATAGACAAGAAGGCATTTCATCTCCACCCTGTTGGGTCAAATTGTTTCTTTGCTCCTCTGGCTTCCTGGCTGAAGAAGCGAGTCTTGGTGTACCTCCGTCAGTTAGGAGCGCAGCATCATAATTGTCAGCAGAGCATACACCAGACCTATTGCTCCCAGTGGGCTGCACAGTCTTTAAATACAGCACAGCTGGTGTGTGGAGATTTGGACTCTAGACCTTCATTATCATAGTTGGCCGTGTGGTCCTGGGTAAGTCACTACCCTAAAAATCAGTAGCCCTAGTCTCTGGTGTTTTTCCTTATCCATTTCCCTGGGCTAGAAAACTAGTAGCAAAATTTCAACCTCACTGACACCCCCCTGAGATGGTTCCTGTTCATTGAGAGGTAATGGAGAGCTCTGGCAATAACCTGGGAAATTTCGTCAATTCATTATAAATTACTGGAAAGGGTTAACCAGGCTCCAACATGGATCTTTGCTCGCTCAGAATAGTTCATTTTTATTGTCTGGCTTGGAGATGTTCAGAGACATTTGCCAAAAGTACCTTTCCCTCGTGTTTTGCGGTCCCTGGGAGTATTCGGGTACAACAAAATCAGATGTTATAGAAATGTTAGGTCATTCCAATTCACTGCAGTTCAACTTTGCAACTGTGCCAGGGTAAAACCCAGAAAGACAGAAATGAACAAAGAAAGATAATTTTCAGTTCTGTCCGCTCTGTCCTTGCTCATGCAGATACAGCTGGGTGACTGGCTCCGTGACCACTCACCTTCAATACTCTTGACATCCACATCCGTGGGGTAAATGCATCTTTGCACTCTCTTGTCCTGAACCAAGGGTGAACATGTTTGAAATCTTCACCCATTCCTGATTCCAGAGGGGTCTTTCGATGACCCAAGCAATGCTATTAAACAAATAGTCCTCATTAAGATGAAACATTGGGATTTGTGGTCATTTTTCACTCTGCTACAATAAACGCCAAGGCCCAGCCCCGTGTTTTTGTTTCAGGAGACCCCAATCACAGTATCTGCATTGATAGACACCCAGGAAGCATCTGCAGGGCCTACAGATGACATCAAGGTCAAAATGACATCGAGATCAAGGTCTTCTTTGCTATAACAAGCCAGGAGGGGATCTGAGCCCAGCTAGTCAGCAAGGGAAGAATTCCTCACCCAGCACCTGGCTCTTCCCTCCTTTCTGAACAGCATTTTTATTTGGTGAATAGCTTAGGAAGTAAAGACAAATTTTCTTACTACTACCAGCTTCCAGAGACTGAAAAGGTAGCTCTAACTTAGCCCACAGACAGAAGAAAAGACAGAGCAAGGTAGCACACCCTTGGGTCAGTCTCTGGTGTCACATCAACGCATAAAGCCATACTTAGAGCCTGATTTAGCAAAGTGACACCAATCAGTGTTGCAGAATCGGATCCTGTCATTGGCAGCTGCTCCTCTAATCTGCTTCCTGGGGGAAGAGCATACCTTACCTGCGCTCCAACCTGACAATCAATTCTGTCTTCCCTTCCTTTACAGCCACAGCAGGGAAACAAAGCCCAGTATCCCTTGGGTGGGGAAGAGGGCTGAAGTGTCCTTACTCACCCTTACTCCAGGCCCACAGCCCACACTCAGCGGATAATTGAAGTGAGAATGAGTCAGGTTCTCCCCAGAACCAAGGGGCTGAAGTAGCCATTTACTCAACAGGACCGGAAGAGTGATCTAGAAGCGTTAATGAGTATCCAACATTGCTTGGCTCCACTTCCTGATTCAGCCTTCTATGCAGGAAGAATCTGATTCAAGATTTGTCAAGTGTTTTAACATGGCATTATTTGAAATAAGAGTTACCCCATCATCCACTTCTTATAGAGGAAGAAAGTAGATTTTTCAGGAAAGGAAAGCTAATACTCTTAGAATGCTCTCACTTTTTGCATTAAGTACAAATGAAATGCATGGTCCATCATTGGACTGGCCGGATGTGCTGTCATTTGCTAGAAGATGAATACATTTAGCCAGTTAAGTCTGTAAAAAAAAGCAGTTAAACGTTTTACTTGATTAAGTCATCAGACAAATTTATTCTAAGTAATCAAATTATTACTCCTGAACACATACAAGTTTCCGTTGAGAATTAGAAACCTTATATCTCAATATCTCCACTAAAATTCTAAATTCTTGAAGTTAGGGTTTATATTTTTGGCTGAGTTTTTAACCAACACAGAGTTGAGTGTGAGATGTGTGGTAAGTTGTCTTAAAATGCTTTTTACTTTCTGAAAAATTAAGTCATTGATCCCAAGGTTTTACCACAACACTGTGTACTCAGAAAAGGACCTTAAAACTGTATCTGAATTTTGTTGCAAGAAAAGTGACATTTATAGGAGGGAGAAGGGGAAAATAACTTCAGATTTTTACGAACTCACCCCTCTTTTTCTTCACCTTTGTGAATATATAAGAATAATTCTCCTTCGCAAGTTTCTTATGTCTTTAAAAAGACAGTATTATTTCAGAAGCTAATTGACTGCTGTGAATTGAATTGTGTTCCCCCAAAATATTTAAGCCCTCATCCCTAATGTGACCATATTTGGAGATAGGGCTGCTAGGAACTAATTAAGGTTAAATGAGGTCATAAGAGTATAAAAAGAAAAACTTGTTCATTCTAGCTTGTGTCCTTTACAGACACTATAAAGACCGTGTGCAGTGAGTGAGCTGACAATTCATTTGTTTTCAAGTTTTCCCATCCTCCTCTCATTTCCTCACCTGCCAAATGAGGTGGGGCTAGAACTTAGCTCTGTGTTCCTAAAGAAATGTGCTCACTGTTCTCGCACATTCGGCTCGTGTCTGTGCTTGGTCATTTTAAATGCTGATAGATTCTGCTCACTGTGTGCCTTGATCCACACCACCTTTTTAGACATGCAGAGTAGAAATGATGAGCGAGGGTAACTTTCTTGCACTCTCAGAAGGCAGAGTGGCTTTCAAGACCGCCATGTCTACAAACAAGGAGAAATTCAATTAGATTAATTTGCTTGTTGTCTTTCTTTTGATTTTTGAGTTGATTCATGTGTGCTTTCAATCTTTTTCCTGTATTCTTAGGAAGAGCATTGTCATCCTTTTTTTCTGTGTTTGATACTTTCTTAAGTGTTTCTTGTAGTGCTGGTCTGGAGGCAGTGTAAACTCTTAGGGATTGAATGTCTGGGAAGGATTTGACTTCTCTATCATTGATGCAGTTTAGATTGGCTGGGTAGGAAATTCTTGGTTGGAATTGTTTACCTTTGAGAACTTTGAAGATCGGACTCCAGTCTCTGCTAGCCTGTTGTAGATAAGTGTGCTGCTATTCTAACTGGTCTTCTCCAGTAAATAGTCTGACCTTTCTTTCTTGCTTAGCATTTTTACTTTTATACCTACTTTGTGCAGACAAATTATTATGTGTCTAGGAGTTGGTCTTCTCATTTGATTTCTTGCAGAAATTCTGCAAATTTCTTATGCTTGAATGTTCACATCTCTGATGACATGAGGGCAGTTTTCTTGGATAATTTCTTAGGACGCTGGTTTCAGGGTGGTCTCTATTTCCCTATCTGCCTCAGGAATGCCAATTAATCATAGGTTTGGTCTTTTGATATAGTTGCACATCTCTTGGAAGCTTTGTTCCATCTTTTAAAGTTTCTTTTCTGTATTTTTAACAGTTTGCGCTAGTTCCATGTTTTGGTCCTCAAGCTCTGAAATTCTTTTTTTTTTAATTGTGGGGTACAATTCAGGGTTAGGCATACAAATATTCATTGTGCAGGTACCCTTGTTGCCTCCTCTTCCCCAGGCAGTTTCCCACTACTGCCACTCCCACCTCCCCATTCCCCCATAGTTTCCCGCTACTGTCAGTCCTTTTCTTATAGTATTACAATAGTTGTTCAAATTCCACTTATGAGTGGGAACATATGATATTCAGTTCTTTGTTTCTGTGAAAGATCACTCAGTATTATAGACTCTAAGCCCATCCAGGTTGCTGCAAAGTTCATGATTTTGTTCTTCTTTATGGCTACATAATATTCCATTGTGTATATGTATCACATTTTTTTATCCAGTCCTCTTTTGATGGGCAGCATGGTTGGTTCCACATTCTTGCTATTGTGAACAATGCTGTGATAAACATATGTGTGCAGGTATCTTTTTTTATAGAGTGATTTGAGTTCTTCTGGGTATATTCCCATTAGGGGGATTATGGGATCATATGGAAGGTCAATTTTTAGAACTTTTAGGAATTGCCACACTGTTTTCCACAGAGGCTGTACTAGTTTACATTCCCACCAACAGTGTAGAAGAGTTCTCTTTTCGCTACATCCTCTCCAGCATCTCTTATTTTTTGAGTAATTGATGATGGCCATTCTGACTGGAGTTAGGTGGTATCTCAGTGTAGTTTTAATTTGCATTTAGCTCTGAGATTCTTTTCTCTGCCTGGTTAATTCTGCTTTCCATGCTTGCCAGTTTGTTATTTATTTTGTTTACTGTATTCCTTACTGCTGGCATCTCAGTTATCAACTCCTTCTTCCCTCTTGTCTCTCCTCATTTCTGTTCTCTCTCTGTATTAATATCTTGATATCTGGGTTTGTGGTCTGAGACCAGTTGTTCTGGGGGCTCTTCAATGTTTGAGTTCTGAAGTCTGTATTCTCAGGTGCTGTCTTCCCAGGAGTCTGTATAGGATCTGTGTTCTTCCTTTGATTCTTCCTCATTTGTGATGGTTTTTCTCTTCTTTCCCCCCTAATTTAATTTTTTTGCTCAGTGAAGGGGGGATAGCTTTCACTACTATTTGCTCAATCCTCTGTTCTTCTTTATGCAGATCCTCTGGATTTGTTAAATTTTGAAGTCAGACTGGGAATGGGAGGGCTCTGCTTTTTGCAGTTTTGAGGTTTGATTAAGGTGTGATGGGGAGTGTTGCAGTTCAGAAGTTATCTGCAGATCACAGTATCCACTGGAAGGTGTGTGGGCCCCCTGAAACCCACTTCCTACCACCTTACCATCTGTTCATGAGGTGCAGGCATATGTATGCCCCCTGAAAACAAAATGAAATATAAAAAAGCAAAAGAATGGAAAAAGGAAGAAGGGAGATGAAAGGAAGATGAAGAGAGAGGAGAGGGAAAACAGACAGACATATCAACTAACAAACAAACAAAAACAAAAAACATGCAAACATACAAACAAAAAAACCCATGATGATGCACTTGCCCTAAAAAATATCCATATGCAAGTAGAGACTAAAAAACACCAAAAAATAAAAAGCAAGAAGTACTAAAACATAAACAAAAACAGAAGAAAAAAAAGGATCTCCCTCTGTGGCCATTTCTGGAACTTCAGATTCCTTTCTCAAGCACCACCACTGCTTCTGGCCACTGCCACTATAGGGAGCAGGCTCTGGTCTCCAGTTCTTCCCCTCATTCTCAGCACAGGCCAAGCAGTTTGCTCTCCGCATGGGTCAGATGCCCTACAAACTACTGTGGAAGAAGGGTGAATCAGATGCCAATTCATCCAACTTTTTTGCTGCTGCTGTTGCCACGAAGTCTCCCACTCAGATCATATGTATCCTGCCTGGTCCAGCGTGAAGATAGGGTGTCCATCTCTCCGTGTCTGCTCCTGAAGTTTCCTTTCTGGATCAGCGATGGACAATCCCAGTGGGATGCAGATATCGCCTCTGCGTCCCAGGTTGGAGGCTGAACAGAGCCAAGTAGGCCAATGCAGGCCTCTTCTTTATGGGGTCAGAGAAAATGGCACAGGCAGTGTCTCCTCACCAGCAGTGGGCACTTTCTTCATGGTTCCCACTGCTAGTGCCTGGCCTGCTGTCACAGGTGGTGGTGTGGGCCAGATGCCAAGTGCTGAGTTGATCTCCACTGCCTTCTTCCAAGAAACTCCTGAGAATGGCTGGCAATCCTGCATGCCAGGGGCTTCGATGGCAGGATAGTAGTGGGTTGCAGCCACCTCCAGAGGGGAATCCCAGGTGTTTGATCCTGAGCCTCCCCACCGACAGACTTTCATTCACTCAGCTGCACTCACCCACTCACACAGACTGTCTTTGTGTACACTCGCCCTTGCAGAGAATTTCATGCTCCCACTGTTTCTAGAGCCATCTTGCTTCCTTATTAATTGGTTTTCATTGAGGGTGACCATCTGAAGACCAAAAGAACAGTTGTTTTAAATAAACGATGCTGGAGTAACTGAATTTCCACATGCAAACAAATGAAGTTGTATCCCTATATGATTTTATATACAAAAGTTAACTCAGAATGGATCAGTGACAAAGACATAAGAGCTAAAAATATAAAACTTTTAGAAGAAAACATACAGGAACATCTTCATGACCTTGGATTTGACAACAGATTTTTAATTTTTAAATTTTTCTTTAAAAATTGTTTTTTTGGGGGGAAACAGATTCTTTGGCATGATAACAAAAGCATGAACAACAAAATAAAAAGTAGATACATCTGACTATTAAAATTAAAAAATTTTGTTAATCAAATGATATAATCAGGGAATTGCAAAGACAACCTATAGAATGGAATAAAATATTCGCAAATCATATATCTGATAAAAGTTTAGTATCCGGAATGTATTTAAAACTTACAACTGAGTAACTAAATAACATTTAGTTACATTTTTTAGCAACATTTTTTGTGGGGGACCAGCCCCCACGGAGAGATTAGGGTCCCTGAGGTGTGGCGGTGTCGGCGATTGTTCCTGGAGAACAAAGAAACTGGGCTCCTGTCTAGTGCAGGAGCCGATCCTGTCTAATGCAGGAGTTGACACCCTGGAAACTGGACTCTTGTCTAGTGCAAGAGCCGATACGCTGGGCT
>CAUYQG010080771.1:0-21017 GCA_963574415.1 Tarsius wallacei | reverse complement strand
TTTAGTTCAAAGTCCCGAATTACAGTCCTTGAAATGTCTCAAGAAAGTTTCCAAGTGCACATTTCTCCATGTATCAGGAGTTTTCTTTCTGGGGCTTCTGTGACCTTCAAAGCTTCGTAATCGCCTCTCTTGTCCAGGTGTCTTCGTTACTTTTCTCTTATCCTGCAGTGTTTATTTCTAAAGAAAACTCAAACGAAGCTTTTAGTGATGTTTCCCAGGCTCCCAAGATTGCTTTCTGTCTTTAATTAATTTATTATAAAAGTATCCAGTTAGTATATTATGAATTCAGTGAAAGCCCACTCTATAAACGTTAACTTAGAATTTTAACTATTGAATTAAGTAAAAACCTTAATGATTAATTTTCATCCTAAATCTGTGAAAACAGGGTTATGAATCACCTACATAACTCCTAGATAAGTGTTGGAACTTACAATGAACTCATAATGAAGTTACTATAAACTTGTGCTTCTAAAAAACCTTATGTCTAAACATTAAACTACATAATTCTAAATCAAATAAGAGGTGAATATACTTATATCATTTTCACTCAAGCAATATCTAGTAACTTATAACCAAGTGAAAGAAAGCATTCTTCATGTGCTTCAGAGTTTAATCATTGCATATGTTAGAAAAGGCCAAATGGAAAATTGAACCATGACATTCCCAGGTTAGCTATGAGTACTTCACATAAATGTGTTGTTCTCTTCATGCTCGACTACACAGAATTCTTCAGCCGTATCAACAGCAAAGATGGAAGACAGAAGGGCCTCAGCTGCCCAGACTCGCTTTGCGGGCGGGGGGGTGGGGGGGGCGGTCCTCAACGCAAGTGGACTTTGTCAATCAGGCGGGCCTCTGAAGCTGGTTCCCAACACCTTTCCTCCTGGCTTTGTTGAGCATATGCTTCTCTTCTTTACCTAAGCCACTGCATTCATCTGAGCTCTGGATTTCAGTCTGTCCAGACCTCTCTAGAGAACTTGGCTGTATCTTCAGCTTCTTCCCTGCCAGCCCTCAAGCACACAATCTGCTTTTATCCTGTTACTAATCTGTTTCTAATCTGCTACTGCTCTCCCTCCATTCTTCCCATCATGGTGAGTAATCCTCAAAAACTCTTCTTGAACTACTCCTCAACTAGTATGCTCCCTTCAATCCATCCTTCATGATTCCACTCAAATGGCTTACTTGGGGCCAGGAACCTCCTTTGTGTCATATCCTTGGGGTATTTGAAATTCTTGTCTTGCTTGACCTCTCTGTGACTTTTGGTACTCTCAGTCACTTCATCCTTGAATTTCCTCCACTTTTCTTTCATGACACATCTCTCCTGGCTCCCTGGTTGGTCTTTTCATTCTCCTTTATGGGCCTAAGAATGACTAGAAATTTAATTCAAAATTCTGAGTGACATTTTTCTACTGCAAATAATCTCTTTAACTTTTAATAGAGTCCCAAATGTGACTACGGATCAACAAAGCTTTAATCTACAGCCTACATATGTGTTGTCCTGAATGATATCTTACATGTCCCTAATTTCAACTGTCACTTTACGCCATCAGTGCTCTCTTTGGCATAACTACCTGCTTAACATAGATGTCCCAAAGAAATATCAAACTGATTATGCCCCAAAAGTGAATTTATCACCTATACTATCAAAACTCCTCCTGCTCTACTCTTCTCCTGTGATCACATCACTAGGTAGTTTTCTAAGACAGCTAGGAGTCATATTCTGCTCTTTCTTGCTCCCTCCTTCTCTTACCAACTAATAACCACCTTTTTTAGACTTCCTTGTCCATTGCCACCTCCACTACCATTGCACAACACTTCTTACTTTGATAATTATGTGACTCTTTCAAATGGCCTTGATGTTTATGGTCTCAGTTTGCACCAGTCCTCTCTGCAGACTTTTCTGGAATCAGATCTAAAATCCAGCCTCCATCTCTTGTCTTAATTCCTCCAGTTTTCATCTATATCTTTTGAGGAAAGATAATTTCAATTTCAATAGCACTTGTGACCCTTCAGTGTACTCTACTATTTCCAAATAAACACTATGCTCTCAACTACTTATATTTCCTTCAATGGGTCATATTCTTATAGCAATGTATCTGTTCCCTTTAACTGGAGGGTACTTGTCTTAGTCTGTTTCATGCTACTGTAATAGAGTGCTGAGTAAATTATAAAGAACAGCAATTTATTCTTTCACAGTTCTGGAGACTGCAAAGTCCAAGTCCAAGGCACTAGCACCTGAAAAGGGCTTTCTGGCTGCATCTTCACATGGAATAAGGCAAAAGGGTAAGAGAGGGGCAAACTCTGTGGCCTCACATGACAGAGGAGCAGACGAGAAAGAACCCATTTCCACAGACCCTTTAATTCATTAATTAATTCAGTCATGACCTAAACACCACTTTTTTAAAGCCACTAACCTATTTAAGGCAAACTGTATTGTTTTTATTTATTTATTTTAGATGTGTGGATACAGGTGAAGATTACCTACATAAGTAGCCTGCGTGCAACTTTTTAAAGGCTCCGCCTCCCACTAATGTTGCATTGAGGATACAATTTTCAACACATGAATTTTGGAGAGGATGCCTTTGAACCATAGCAGTATTTCTGTACCTATATCTTGTTTGTTAGTACTCGCCTTTTAGTAGACTGAGTTTTGTTACCTGGGCCAAATTTCCCTTATCTCTGCCAGACTAAGAATTTTGCACCATTCTTGGCAGTCTTCTATCACCTACATCTTATTTCTGTTATAGTGCTCATCATCTTTTATTGTTTCTATTTCAGTATCTGCATCAGTTACTGCATCTTTACTGTGTATTTACTTGTTTTTCTTTCCACTGAGCTTTTTGAGGCTAGGCACTGTATGCTTTCAACTTTATATATGTCCTCACTACCTAATATTACATCTATAAAAGCGTAATCACTCAATTCATCTTTTCAAAATGATTTTATTATTGAACCTAGAAAGTGCTAATTGTCTTGCCTTTCATACAAGTAGATAATTCAATAAATATTTGTTGCACAAATAAGCAAATTAATCATATTCTGTTTGTTTTGCAATTCTTTTTGCTATTAGATCTACAAATAAATGCAAAATATAAAGTTTTGTTTTTATTAATGTTTTACAGTCAAGGTGCCAACTAGTCAAATTTCATGTATTAGTGCAAGATCCAAATATAAGATCATATGAATAATTCATTTTGGAATTAAAGAAGTATCCATATGCAAGGAAAAACATAGTTTCATCTCAGGTTTACTTCCTAGGTTAAAATCATTAATGTTGATGAATAACAAATACATTTTTTCATGTATTTCAGTTACATGTTTTGCATTTCTCTGCACAAGTCAGTTTTAGTCAACTATCTGTATGACTTCTTTCCCTTCTAAGCTCTCATTTTCCTACCCAATTCAAGTATAAACCAAACTCTCATATTGTAATTATTTAGATATTACCAAGTTATAGTCCAATGTTATATAAGTACATCATTGTACCTCTGGGTAACTTTAATAATTAATTATATTAACATTATATTTTTTCGAGAATTAATCTAGGGTATTTTCTTTGAGTTGTTCTTGCCCCAATTGAAATAGATTGGTTTGGCATGGAAAAGGTATTGATTTATATTTTATCCAGTTAAGAACTAGCCCTTATTACAGCCTTGTCTCCTTCCCCACTCCCTCCAATCTGGGAATTTGTTACTGTAGTAAAGACTGTTTCAAATCATATGTCAAGTTAGTAAATTTTTGTATTGAGGATTTATCAGTTGAGCTCAAGATGGAAGTTTTATCATGAATTAGTTAGGTAGGCTCAATATAATCACATGAGCCCTTTACAACAGAAGAAAATGGCAGAAGAGGAAGTCAGGGATGCTGTGGATGGGGAAGTTCAAGAGATTGATAGCATGAGAAGAACATAAACTGTCTCTACTGGCTTGGGGAGTCACATAAAAATCATGAAAAAGGAATGAATTCTGACAACAACCTGAATGAACTTGGAAGTTAATTCTCTCCCAGGCCTACTGGAGAAGAACACAGACCAGTTGACACTTTAACTTCAGCCTTGTAGAGTCCTAAGCAGAATACCTAGGTGAACCTGCTGAAATTTCAACCTACAGAACTATCCAATAATGAATGAGTGTTATTTTAACCCATTAAATTAATGGTAATTTGAAGTAGGAAACCAATATATATTCTGGCAACTGGAAATGGGCTGCTGCTATAACAAATACCTAAAACTTTGGAAATTGCTTTTGAATCAAGGAGTGAGTGCAAGAAAGGTAATTTTGCAGAACATGTTTGAGAAAACCTAGATTGCTCTGAAAAGACTTGATGAGTTGGGAAACCCTCAGCCTACCCAAATGGCAAAAGACTCTCAAATGAAGGGGTTCAATGTCAGGAAAGTGTACTCCAGAAAGAAGAATGTGAATGTCACTCTACTACTCCCATTACAACTGCAGGGAAATCTAAAAATCACACAAAAAGACTCTTCGAAGAGACTAAATATATGGCATCCTGGACTTATATACTGAGATAACCCTCAGTTATCTCACCAAAAGGCAAAAATAGAGAAGAGATTATCTGAGAATGCTCTGTGGAGGAAACTATTGTCTAGTGGAGTCAGTTTCAATGAGATATTCAGAAGACCCACATACTTTGAGAATTTTATGCTAGCAAAAATATTGCCATCTTGGACTGAAAGAGTACACATGAAAGTAAGTTGTCAGACCTTGCAAATTCTACTGGCAAGAAGCAGGCTATTAAAATTACTCAGTTGCTATCTCTTGCTACCTTTCATGAATAAGAAAAAATTACCCAGTTGGTGGACCTGTGAATCACAAAAAATCTAATAAGTCTGCTCAACTAGATTTCAAAATTGTTTGTGGACTGATGATTCCATATTACCATCTATTCACTCCCTGTTTGAACTGGAATGTTTATAAGGGTTATTATCCTATGCCTGACACATCATATATTGAGTGCAAGTAATTTGTTTCTTTAGAGAAGCAGGTTCCTGATGGGAGGAGCTGTGCCCCATGATAGTCTACATCTAAAGCCTCAACTGCACTTGATTTAGATTATGATACTTGGAATAGTTGAGCTGATAAGTTTTGGACAAGATTTGTGAACTGAGTTGATGTTATGATGGGATAAGCTCTTCAAGGGCCTGAGGGAGGGATGTATGTATTTTTATATGGGAGGACCATTGGTCACGAGGCCCAGGGTTTCGACTGTGGTAGGCAAGACTCTGCTTCCATGACCTCACCCTCTGATGTCACACCTGTGGTTATATTATATTACATGGCAAAAGGAACTTTGTAGGTGTAATTAAAATTACTCATCATACTAATTAGCTGAACTTGATACAGGAAAATTATCCTAGATTGTATAGGTAGACCCAGTATAATTATGTGAGCCCTTAAAGACAGAAGAGATGCAATGCAAGAGAAAGTTAGAGACTTGTAGAGTGAGAAAGACTCAACTTACTTGTTGCTAACCTGAAGATATGGGGGTCACATGGAAACTATGGGAAGAAAGTAAATTGTGTCTACTAAATATCTGAATGCTCTGCTTCTTGAGAGCAGATATTCTCTCAGATCCTTCAGATAAAAATCCAAGATGATTGACACCTTGATTGTATCCTTGTGAGCCTCTCAGCAGAATTCCCACCTGCGCCCACTAAACTTCTGACTTCATAATCATGAGGCAATAAATGGACATTATTTTAGCTGCTAAATTTGAGGTACTTTATTATGGCAATTATAGTAAACTAATACAAGCAGCTTGAAATTTATTGAAAATTACCTAATTGTTTTCCGAATGGTCATACTCAGTTTACCTTTCACAGCACTATGAATGAATGTCACTTGTTTCTATTTTTTTGTCAAAACTTGACATTTTATTCTGGCTACTTGGAAGGCTGAGGCGGAAGGATCGCCGGAGCCCAGCAAGTCGAGGCCGCGGTGTCCGGGAGCGGCCACCGCACTCCAGTCTGGGCGATCGAGTGGGACTCCAACTCAAAAAAAAAACAAACTTGACATTTTTAGACTTTTAAATTTTGTGTCAGTATAATATATATTTCAATTAGTATTTCCCTGGTTATCAGGGTGATTGAACATTTTTCCAAATATTTATTGCACGTTTATTTATCATTTTCTGTAAAATTTCTTTTTGTAACTTTGCCCATTTTTCCTGTTATTTTCTTTTTTGGTATAGTGTGCTTTGATGAATAGGAATTCTTAATTCAAATGTCAAATTTTTAATGTCTTCTTTTATCATTTGTACTTCTATGACTTGTTAAAATTTTTGATACCCTGAAATCACATTATTTTATAAAAATTGTATTTTTTGTCTTTTGCTTTGAAGTTCAAGATTTTCAAATATTACACAATTTTGTATTCTCACAGTAACCTCAATTTATCATGTTGCACTATCTATCATCTATCTATCTTTGCCATTTTAAATATACAGTTTAGTAGCACTAAGCATATTCACATTGCTGAGAAGTAGATCTCTAGAATTTTTTCAGTTGGAAAACTGAAACTCTATACCTAGTAAACAACTATTCTTTTTCTCTTCCTCCTAATTACTGGTAATCACCATTCTATGTTCTCTTTTTTATAAATTTAATTACTTTAGATACCTTGTATATGTGGAATTATACAGTATTTGCCTTTTTGTGACTGATTTATTTCACATAGTATACTGTTTCCAGGAGTCATTTATGTTGTAGAATGAAATAGGATTTCTGTCCTTTTTAAAACTGTATAATTTTTTGTTGTATGTATATACCACATTTGACTTATTCATTCATCTGTTGGTGGACATTTGGACTGCTTCACATCTTAGATATTGTGAATAGTGCTTCTATGAACATGGGTGTGCAAATATCCCTTCAAGACTCTGCTTTCAATTATTTTTGATATGCACACAGAAGTGCATTATTACTGTAGCTTTCATAATATATTTTAAAATCTGGAAGTGTGAGTCCTCTAGTTTTATTCTACTTTTTCAAAATTGTTTTGACTATTTGTGGTCTCTTGAAATTCTATGTGAATTATAGGATGATATTTCTACATATTTCTACAAAAAAATGACACTGACCTTTTGGTAGGGATCACATTAAATCTACAGCTCCCTTTAGGTATTATGGACATCTTAACAGCATTAAGTCTTTCATCCCATGAATGTAAGATGGCTCAACATTTGTGCCTTCTTTGATTTCTTTCAACAATGATTTATAATTTTAACTGTAAAAGTGTAACCAAGTCATCTCTTGCTTAGGTTTATTTCTACGAATTATATTCTTTTTGATGCTATTGTAAATGAAATGGTTTTCTTAATTTCCTTTTCAGATTGTTCATTGTTAGTGTGTGTGTGTGTGTGTATAACTGATATTTTAAAATAAGTTTCATGTGTACTTTTGAACTTTTAACGTGAGATATTTTGAAACTCTTCCAAAAGGATTTCAATTTTCTAGGCACTCATGATCATGTAACTTAAACTTAATTCTTGGTTTGAAGTTGTGGTAATTAGTCAAATATTACCAAGACAGGAAGCCTAATTAAGGCCTGAATTATTAGGAAACACTTTTTGTCTTTAACTCATTATCAAGTTTTAAGGAAGGGATTTATTTTTTAAGTGAATGTTCATCTGATCCTTAATGATGATGATATGTTCTGAGAAATGCATCTTTAGGCGATATTGTCATCGTGCAAACTTCATAGAGTATACTTACACAAACTTAGATAGGATAACCTATTACATACCTAGACTACATGGGGAAACATTTTGTACTGTATTGTACCTATATTACTGTAGGTAATTATAATGCAATGGTACTTGCATATCTAAACATAGAAAAGGTGCAGTAAAAATAAGGTAAAAAATTGTACCCCTTTATAGAACACTTACCATGAATAAAGCTTGCAAGACTGGAACTTGTTCTGAGTGAGTCACTGAGTAAGTAGAAGTGAGTTAATGGGAAGACTTAGGACATTGCTATACACTACTGTAGACTTTATAAACACTGTACACTTAGGCTACACTAAATATATTAAAAAATTTTCTTCAATAATATATAATTCTTAGCTTACTGTAACTTTTTAAATTTATAAGCATTTTAATTTTTTTTAACTCTTTTACCCTTTTGTAATAACACTGAGCTTAAAACACAAACACATTGTACAGTGGTACAAAAATATTTTCTTTCTTTCTTATTATATAAGCTTTTTTCTGTTTTTATTTTTATTTTTGCTTTTTTAGAACTTTTGGTAAAAACCAAGGCACAAACACACAGGTTAGCCTAGGCCTACACAAGGTCAGGATCATTAATATTACTGTCTCCCTCCTCAAGATCTTGTCCTACTGGAAAGTCTTCAAGGACAATTATACCTTTGAAGCTGCCATCTCTTATGATAACAATACCTTTTTCTGGAATACCTCCTGAAGGACCTATCTGAGTCTTTGCTACAGTTAACTTTTTATTTTTTCATAAGGAGAAGAAATATATTCTGAAGTAACAATAACAAATATAGCATAGTAAAAACATAAACCAGTAACACAGTTATTTATTACCATTATCATATATTATGGACTGTACATAATTGTAAGGGCTGTACTTTACATGACTGGCAGCACTGTAGGATTTTTTGGTATCAGTTTCATCACAAATACATGAGTAATATGTCATGCCACAGTGTTATATTACTAACCAATGGAATTTTTCAGTCTCGTTATAATCCTATGGGGCCATTGTCATATATATAGTCTGTTGTTTATTGAAACATAGTTATTAGTTATGACTATTATGTCATATTATATATGGTAGACAATATGGAGATACTGAAAAGTCTTGGGCAGAGGATTGACATGTATAATAAAGTGATATAAAAAGTTTAGATTCATTGGGAAGTTAGATATATGAAAGAAACTAAAGGTTTAGACTGGGAACATATTTTGTTAAGGAAGAGTCTACTTATTATTAGTGTGTTCTATTGGATTATATAAAAATAAGCATACTATATAATATTAATTTATATTATATAATATTAATATAAAATATTAATGTATGTAAATATATTTTGTTGTTTTAGAGGAATTCCAGGGAAGAAATGTGGTACAATCATACTTACAGCAGAAGAATTAAACTGTTGCAGGGTAAGTAAATTTTTTTAGCCTAAAAATGTATCTGATACTTCAAATGCTATTTCTGAAATTATGTGTAGATAATTATTTCACATGGAATTTTAGCAAAAGTGTTATACAATTCTATAATACATAAACTATCATTTTAGATATTTAGCACTTTGGTCAGAGATACTCTATTTCATATTTTGAATAGGACAATCATTTATTTTAACAATCTTTTTAAGAAATTAAAATATTAAATTACTAACAAAACTGTGAAAGTATGGAAGGAATTGTTAACCATACATAATAGTTTAATTACTGAGAAATTTTGAAGATTTATGTGCAATTCTGAAGGAATATTTCTAGTCACTTGAGTTTAGCCCTTTTGTATAACAAATTTCTCCCCATTTTTCTAATTGAATTACTCCAGAATTTATCTTAATTCTAGCTTCTGGCAACTTGAGAAGGCCACATTTGAAGAAAAGACTGGCTACCTCTCCAATTGGGAATATGACTGCTTAGAGTTTTTAGTGCTTAGAGTTTTTAGAGTGCTTAGAATTTTTAGAAACTTTTAGAAAATTGCAATTTTTGAGTTGTGATTTGCTGATACATTCATTGACTCATGTTTAATGATTTCACTGTCATCAAGAAATGAGGTGACAGCTATGACACTCTACACTGGAGGTAATGATTGCTTGCTGAATCTGAAGTAAATATTGTCCGTTTAATGTGGCCCAGCAGATCTTTGGGAATTGTTATTTCTGGAGAAAAAAAAGATTGCCCTGGATTATTTCTCTAGAGGGCTTTATTTTTAATTGCTGCTTGATGATTTCAGGAACAAAAAAATCCCCCCAAATACCAAAAATTTAATGCTTTGACATTGACCAGGGTTTTTTTTTGTTTGTTTTCTCAGTTTCCTTTTAAAACTTTTAATTTTTATTGTTATTTTAGAGTTTGGGGGTACATGAGAGAATTTGCTACATAAGTAAATTGTGTGAGGTGAGGTCTGAGCAGCTAGCAAGCCCTATCTATCCCTGGCTCTGAACATGGTACCCAGTGGGTAGTTGTGTGACCCTTTTCGGTCCTTCCTCCTTCCCTTTCCTCACTAGTAGAGCCCAGCATCAGTTGTTCCGGCCTTTGTGCTTGTGTGTCCAATGTATAGGGTCCGATTATAAGTGAAAAGTGAAAAGATGTGGTATTCAGGGTTTTTTTTTTTTCTGTCTTAGAATAATGGTTTTCAGCTGCAACTATGTTGCTGCAAAGGGCATGATTTTGTTCTTTATGGCTCTGTAGTAGTCCATCATGTGTATGTACCACGTTCCCTAAATCTAGTCCACCTCTGATGGACATCTAGGTCAGTTCCATGTTTTTGCTGTTGTGAATAGTGCTGCAATGAACATATGTGTGCAAGTGTTTATTTGGCAGAGTGATTTATGTTTTTCTGGGTCTATTCCTAGAAGTGGAATTGCTGGATCGTATGGTAGGTCAACTTTTAGTTCTATGAGAAAATGACACACTACTTTCCAAAAAGATTGAAATAGCTTGCATTCCACCAATGGTGTAGACGTGTTCCCTTTTCTCCTCAGCCTTGTCAGCACCTGCTGTTTTTTAACTTTTTAATGATAGTTATCCAGACCAGTATAAGTTGATATCTCTTTGTAGTTTTGATGTACATTTTCTGATGATTAGTGAAGTTGAGCATTTTTTCATATGTTTGTTGGCTGCTTGGATATCTTCCTCTGAGAAGTGCCTTTTTATGTCCTTTGCCCACTTTATTTATTTATTCGTCAATTCATTTGAGTTATCTGTAGATCATGGATGTGAGGTCTTTGACAGATAGATAGCTTGCAAATATATTTTCCCATTTTGTGGATTGTCTCTTAAAATCTTGGTGATTTCTTTTGCTGTGCAAAAACCTGCTAACTTGATAAGTTCCCACCTGTCAATCTTAGCTTTTGTTGCATTTACTTTTGAGGAATTGGCAATGAATTCATTGTCTACTCTGATGTCCAGTAGGGTATAGCCTAAGTTTTCTTCTAAGATTCTTATAGTTTAGAATTTCACATTTAAGTATTTGATCCATTTTGAGCTAATTTTTGTATGTGGTGATAGGGAGAGGTTCTGCATGTGGTTAGCCAATTTTCGCAGCACCATTTGCTAAATATGGTTTCTTTTCTCCAAAGTTATTTTTGTTGGCTTTGTTGAAGATGAGTTGGTAGAAGGTTTGTAGTTTATTTCCAGATTATCTGTTATTCTACTGGTCTATATTTCTATTTTTATACCAGAATCATGCTTCCTTGGTTACTTTAACCTTGTAGTAAAATCTGAGGTCCATCAGTGTGATGCCTCCAGCATTGTTTTTTTTGTTTGTTTGTTTTCTGTTTTTTGCTGAGGATTCCTTTATCTACTTGGGCTCTTTTTTGCTTCCATATGAATTTCTGTATTGTCTTTTCTTTGATAGGGATTTGTTTGTATTGCATTAAGTCTGTAGATTACCTTGGGTAGGATGGACATCTTACAATATTGACTCTTCAAATCCATGAACATGGGATATTCTTCTATTTTTTAAAGTCAGTCTTGAATTCTTTGAACAATGTTTTGTTGTTCTCATTGTAAAGGTCTTTCACTTCTTTGGTTAGATGGATTCCAAAGTTTTTTTTGTTGTTGTTGTTTTTTTTGAGGCTATTGTGACTGGGGTATAATTTTTATTTTGTTCTCAGCCTGCTTACTATTGGTGTTTAGAAATAAAACTGTTTTTTGCATGTTGATTTTGTATCCTGTTACTTTACTGAAGTCATTTATCAGTGGTAAGAGGAGGTTTTTGGTAGAGCGTCTAGGGTTTTCTAGGTATAGAATGTTATCATATCATATCATATTATGTCATATTATAGATCACATTATTTACAAAAAGGGATAATTTAACCTCCTCTTTTCCTATTTGGATACCCCTAATTTCTTTTTTCTTCTTGATTGCACCGGCTAGGACTTCCAGCACTATTTTTAATAGGAGGTGTGAGAGTGGGCATCCTTGTCTTAGTCTAGTTATTAGGAGAATGCTTTCAGCTTCCACCCAGTAAGCATGATGTTTGCTGCAGGTTTGTCACAGATCGGTCTTATTATTTTGAGGAGTATTCCTTTGATGCCTAGATGTTAGAGTGTTTTTTATCAGGAAGGGATGTTATATTTCATTGAAAGCTTTTTCTGCATCTAACAAGATAATCATGTGGTTCTTGTTTTATACCAGTTTATGTGATGGATTACGTTTATTGATTTATATAGCCTTGTATCCCAGGAATGAAGCCAACCTGGTAGTGATGGATGACTCTTGAAATGTGCTATTGGATGTGATTTGCTAGAATCTACTTGAAAATATTTGTATATACATTCATTGGAGAAATTGGCCCATGGTTTTCATTTCTTGTTTAGTATTTGCCATTTTAGGGTATCAGGATGATATTGGTCTCACAAAATGAGTTAGGGAGAATTCCTTCCTTCTCAATTGCCTGGAATACTTTCAGTAGTATTGGTATCAGCTCTTCCTTGTATGTCTGTCTCGTGGAATTCAGCCAAGAAACCATCTGGCCCAGGGCTTTTTTTGGCAGGGAGGTTTGTTATTACTGAGTTGATTTTTTGTACTGTTATTGGACTGTTTAGAGTTTTAATTTCTATTTGTTTCAATCTTTGGTGGTTATGTGATACTAGGAATTCCTTAATTTCCTCTAGATTTTTTAGTTTGTTTGCATACAGGTGTTTGTAATAATCACTGATTATCTTTAGTATCTCTTTAGGTTTAGTTGTAACATAGCTTTTATAGCATTGCTTTTACATTTCTAATTGTGTTCATTCTGATTTTCTATGTCTTTGTCAATCTGTCCAGAGGTCTGGTAATCTTATTTATTTTTTAAAGAACCAGCTTTTTAGCATATTAATTTTTGTATGATTTTTTCCTGGTCTTTATTTCCTTTAACAGTGACTTTATTTTAATAATTTCAATTTTTCTACTAATTCTAGGATTGGTTTGCTCTTGTCTTTTCAGCTCCCTTAGGTTCAACATTAGACTGCTTACTTGAGATCCCCCCCTTTTTTATATGTGTGTACAATGTTATAAACTTCCCTCTCAGTACTGTTTTCAGTATCCTGGAGGTTTTGGGGTGCTATGTCTGTGTTTTCATTTGTTTCTAAGAATATTTTATTTTCTGCTTTGACTTCTGTGTTAACCCCAAAATTATTCAGAAGCCTGTTGTTTAATTTTTATGTATTTGTGTGTTTTGGGAATTCCAAAACACACAAATATTTGTGTGTTTGGTGATGATATTTATTTTTATTCCACTGTGGTCTGAGAAGATACTTGATATGATTTCAACCTTTTGAAAAATGTCCATGCTTAATTTATGTCCAACTATGTGGTTGATCTTGGAGTATGTTTCATATACTTATGAGAAGAACGTATGTTCTATGGTTGTTAGGTGAAGTGTTCTGAAAGTGTCTATTAGGTCCAATTGGTTGAGTGTTGAGTTAAGGTTCCAGATTTCTTTGTTATTTTTTTTTGCCTTGATGATCTGTCTAAGACTGTTAGTGGGGTATTAAAGTCTCCGGCTATAATTGTTTGGCTGTCTGCATCCTCACTTAATTAGCAATTGTTTTATAAATCTGGTTGCCCCTATGCTGGATGTGTATACATTCACGACAAATTTTTCTTGCTGGTTGGATTGAGTCTTTTATCATTATGTAGTGTACATCACTGCCTTTTAAACTTTTATTGATTTGAAGTCTACTTTTTGTTATAAGAGTATCTACTTCTGCTCTTTTTCTTTTTTCATTTGCCTGGAAGAACTTTCTTTAGCCCTTTATCTGGAGCCTACGAGTATCATTTGCAGTGAGATGGGGTTCCTGAAGATAGCGGAAGGATATATCATTCGTTATTCTTTATCCATTTTGCCACTATAT
Organism: Tarsius wallacei; assembly: GCA_963574415.1. Classification (NCBI taxonomy): domain Eukaryota; kingdom Metazoa; phylum Chordata; class Mammalia; order Primates; family Tarsiidae; genus Tarsius; species Tarsius wallacei. Next base: position 6,950 of record CAUYQG010080771.1, on the reverse strand, counting down.
GCCTTTTAGGTGGCACAATCAGTTTATTCATGTTTATGTGAATTATTGACATGTAGAGGTTTGTTACTGTCATATTGCTATTAGGAGGTTGCTTTGCTTTTTTGGTTTTGTAGTTAGTTTGTATGGTTGTAAATTCTGTGCTTCCCTAAGCATTTACAATTGCTGGAATCATTCTTCTGTGCTTGGAACTTTCTTAAACATCTCCTGAAGGGCTAACTTGGAAGTGGCATATTCCCTTAGGGATTAGACGTCTGGGAAGCATTTTATTCTCCTTCATTAATGAAGTGTAGCTTGACAGTGTAGGGCATTGTGGCTGGAACCATTTTCTTTAAGAATATTAAAGATGGAACTCCATTCCCTTCTGGCTTATAGTTTCTGCTAAGAAGTCTACTGCAATTTTTATGGGTCTTCCTTGGTAGGTGGTCTATCCTTTCTATCTGCCTTTAGGATTTTTTTCTTTCATGCTCAGTTTAGCGTGGTGGATTATTATGTGCATTGGGGATGATCTTCTCATGTAATACCTCACAGGAGTTCTCTTAATCTCCTGTGTCTGCATAGCTGCCTCTCTAGCAAGCTAAAGTAATTTTCTTGGATGACATTTTGAAAGACTTGTTCCAGGATGTTCTCAGTTTCTTCTTCTGTCTCAGCGAGGCCAGTCAGCCATAGATTTGTTATCTTTACATAATTCCAAACTTCTCATAGACTTTGCTTATTCTTCCTGAATTTTTTTCTCTTTGTTTTTGTCAGACTGGGTTAGTTCAATCGTCGATCTTCAAGCTCTGAGTTTTTTTTATCTGCCTGGTCGATTCTGCTTTTAAGGCTTGCTATTGTGTTTTGAAATTCCAGTAAAGAATTCTTCAATTCCAGAAGTTGAGTTTGGTCCTTTTTTATAATGACTAGTTCATCTTCACTTCTCTGGTTTTCATGGTCTGGATGATTTGTGTGTCCACCTTCTTATGGATCTTGCTGAATATCTTCACCACCCATAGTCTGAACTCTGTCTGTCATCAGGACCAGGTCATTTTGCTTTTTGGAGGGAGAAAAAATCACAAAAAAATGTGAACTAGTCATTAGTCTATTTTTAAAAATTCTTTCAGCTGTAATAATCAACGGCCAAGGCTTAAACTTGATTACATAACAGACATGAAAGTATTTTGCATATACTAAAAATGCTTTACAAAATATTGTACATTTATTCTGATGCAGAAATATTACCTGCCATTCTATTTTTCACTTAAAATCTCATAATTATTTCTTTCAGTTATATTATCTAATAATCTTTTGTACTTCTTGTCTTTGAATTTGTATATGTGTATGATGATATGTGTTTTGTATAATGAGGGAAGAAGCAAAAATGAGGTTCACAGTCAATAAGATTCATGTTCTTTAAGGTGATATTAACATGCCATTTTGTCAAAATCCTGAGTTTATTAAGATTATTGCATATAATATGCCATGAATACATTATTATTGGTTTTATTTAAAAATGTGATCAAGATACCAAGGGCATAAGTTGAGTATGGACAAGCTGCATCTTAAATATTTTCCACTTTCACTTCCATTTTGTTGTTTGGAAGAACATGGAAAATTCCTCTACAGCTTCCATGCAATGAAGTAGAATATGTTACCTAATGATCTAGGTATTTTAATCTCTCTTTTGACAAGTAACCCTTTAAGAACATCTGGAATCATCTATCAGTGTCAACACATATTTCTTATATGTAGAAATTATAGTGTTTTTATCAATATTGCTTAGATTCTTGGTGTAACTTTATGTTTCTATGTTCTAATTCTTAGCTACAGCCTTATTGATAATCAGCATCAGTATACATACTAATAAACTTTGAAAGAGTAATTCTATTACTTTGTATAGTAGAATACATAAGTGTATTTAAATAAATGTTCATTGTCAATGCCAAAGAATCAATGCTTTTTAAATTTATATTTCAGGGAACTTTTAAAAAAAATATTATTATTTAGAATTTTGAATAAAATAATTTTATTTCTTCCACAACACCATACAAATCTACATTTTTAAAAAACATTTTATCAGTTATTAACTTGTTGTGCAATGAGCATAGACTTTGGAGTCAGGACACCAAATATCAGTCTTGCCTCTTTCACTATTCAGCTGAGTGAGGTTACGTACTTGAAACTTTAATTTATGCATTTGTAGAATGCAAATATCTTTTAAAAACCAGTTTATTGAGATATGATTGACATACAAAAAGCTGCACATATTTAATTTATAAAACCTGATGAGTGTGGAGATAGTACACACCCATAAAACCATTACCACAATCTATGTCATAAACATATCTATCGCCTCCAATGGTTACTACCACCCTCCTTATTTATTTATTATTGTTATTTTTGTGACAATAATACTTAAAATGAGATTTACTCTCTTAGCAAATTTTAAATATGCAATGCAGTACTGTTAACTATAAGGCACTATGCTGTACAGTAAATCTCTAGGACTCATTCATCTTGTACAAGATGAACACATTCTAGTTTCTTCCAACCTGTAACCTCTGGAAACTATCATCCTATACCCTGCCTCCAAGAGTTTGACCATTTTAGAATTCTCATGTAAGTGGCATCATGTAGAATTTATATGGCTTGTTTCCTCTTACAGAATATCCTCCAGGTCCTTTTATGTTTTTGCAAATGGGAAGATGTTCTTTTTTTATAAGACTGAATAATATTCCATTGTTATATATGTGTGTGTATGTATAAATTATGGGTATATATATATTTTCCTTATGCTTTATCTATATATCTGTTGATAAACAGTTTGCTTCTGTATCTTGGCTGCTGTGAATAATGTCTCAATGAACACGAGAATGCAGATAACTCTTCAAGATACTGATTTCAATTTCTTTGGATATATACTCAGAAGTGGAATTGCTATATCATATGGTAGCACTATTTTTAATTCTTTGAGGACTCTTCTTATTGTTTTCCATAATGGCTGCATTAATTTATATCCCCACCAATAATGTATAAGTGTTTTCTTTTCTCCACATTCTTACCAACACTTCTGTGTTTGTTTTTTTGATAGTAGTCATTCTGACAGGTGTGAGCTGATATCTTATTGTGGTTTCTTATTTGAAATTCTCTGATAATTAGTGATGTTGAACACATTTCATATCTCTGATGGCCATTTGTATGTCTTCCTTGGAGAAATGTTTTTTCAATTCCTTAGCTCATTTGTAATTAGGTTTATTTTTCATTTCTTAATTTATCTTTTATTTTTGCTATTGAGTTATAGGGGTTTTTAAATATATTTTGGAAATCAACCCTTTCTGATATATGTAGTTTCTTAGTCTATTTTGTGTTGCTCTAACATTATACTTGAAACTGGGCAATTTATAAGGAAAAAGGGCTTTTTTTAGCTTATAGTTCTGCAGGCTGAGTTCAAGGGCATGGCCCTGGCTTCTGGTGAGGGCTTTCCTGCCACATCACAACCTAGTAGAGGAGGTTAAAGGGGGAGCAGACATATGTGAAGGTAGGAAAACCTGAAGATGTCCTGACTTTATAACAACCTAACAACCAGTCTTCAGGGAAGGATTCCTGAGAAAACTAATCCAGGCTCCTGATTGTGAGAACTCACTCAATACTGTGAGAACAGCATTAGGCATTTATGAGAGCTTTGCCCCAGCAGTCCAAACACCTCTTATTGGGCCTCCCAACCACTAAGGATCAAATTTCTCTTTTTTTTAAATTTAAAAAAATTTTTTATTTATTTTTATTTTTTAATTTATTTATTTATTATAAAGGTGTGGGGTACAATTCAGGGCTAGGTAAACAAACATTGATCATGCAGGTACTCTTGTTTCAACATGAGCTTTAGTAGGCACAAACAAACTATATCTAATCACAGCACTTTTTTTTCTCCCATTATGTAGGTTGACTTTTCATTCTGTTGATTCTTTCCTTTGCTGTGAAGAAGCTTTTTAGTCTGATGTAATCCCACATGTCTATATTTGCTTTTGTGGATTGTGCTTTGGTGTCATAGCAAAAAAATAGTAGCTAAGGCCAATATCAAGAAGATTTTCCCCTGTGTTTTCATCTAAAAATGCTAATACTCTTAATGTCTCCCCTAGATGGATACTCTGCTAGAAAATAAGCTGCATTTGAGAGATGTGTAAATCATACATTTATACACGTGTTTATTTTTGTGTGATGATCATAATTATCCTAACTAGCTATTACATAGCTTTATTCAAATGCAACTTGTATATCTAGTCAAATGCCAGAGTAAAAATTAACGCAGTTTAGAAGTCATATTGGGAATATACTTTTGCTCATTATTTTAAAATCAGTTAGAAATTTTTCCCAAAGAATTGTTTTTGTTTTCATTGACTAATTGATTCAACAATATTTACAAAATGTTATGAATGTTCTTGGAATGAATGCTTGAAATACAATGGAAAGAAAAAAAGAAGTCAAACGCCACAACAAACAATTTTGGTTCTTGTCTTTATTGAATGTAAGGTTTTAAAAAAGACAGACACACATTAGTCAGCTGACTATTCAGGTTACAAAACGTCAGGATAGGTACCAAGTGATTCAAATTTATTATGAGAGAATACAATGGGGATCTAATTTATACTGTGGAGGGAGTCCCTGGGACTCTTTGAGAAAGTGACATTTAAGCTAAAACCGAAGGAAAGAATGGTGATTTATTAGCCCAAAGGCAAGAATTTCAGCAGAACTCACAGCTTGTATGAGGTCCTGCAGTGAGAAAGAGGTGTGTGTGTCTCATGTGTGATGGCTAGAGGCAAGCAATGAGGTTTGACTAAGGTAAAACTTTTCTCTGTGAAGGTAGAAAAGGCTGGTCAGAGCCCATCTGACATTGTCCTTTGTAGACTATGTTAAAGCGTCTGCATTTTTCCTAAATGCAAGGGAAGCCTTAACGTACTTTGAGCTGTAAGCAAAATGATTTGAAGAAGTTTACGCTGTTGAATGGAGAATGGATTGGATATGTCCAAGAGTGGACGCAGGAGAAAGGAATAAATGCTACTGAACATGTCCAAGTGAGAAATATGGTTGGCTTTGACAGGAAGTGGTGACAGTAGAGCCTATGTAAACATTTGAGAAAAATTTCAGATGTAGAATGAGTGAAACTTGGTGATAGATTGTAAAAAGTGAAGAAAATGGAAGTCAAAGAAGGCCTCCTTGGGCACTTGGGTGCATGACAATGCAACTAACTGAGCTAGAAAAATCATAGAAAAAGCAAGTTTACGGTTAGACATTAGGAACTTTGATTTGCACATGTTAGAAGTACCTGTGAAACATCCAAGTGAATTTCTTCAATGATAATTTCCTTATACTGATTTGGACTATCGAAGAGCACTCTTAAATATCTATCAACTGGTTTAAGCATAAGATATGAAGACAGTGAAAAACTTTGCAATGATGCTTATATTTTTCTAAAAGGTTATAAATGCTTATTTCCCCCCCAAAATTAGATATTGTTTGTGCTTAATGCAGATGTAATAACCTGGGTAATTGCAAAAACATATTTTTCCTAAGGCTATATAATATGCTGCATTGAAAGAAATATTTCTTTTTCAATCAGTTATTCATTTTGCAAGCCTTCAAAATAAAACTTGATGTTATATTTACCAATTATTTTATGAAAATTCATGCTTAAGTAATCATAAAACTTTTTGAAGTTTATTCACAATCTATTTGAAATATATATATTTCATTGATCTTATATGCATTTTAAATATATCAGAATGTTTCTTGGAAGTTTGTGTTTTGGTTCAGTTGCTTTGGGGAACATATTCAAATGGAGTGATTTTTTTCTGCATCAAGAACAATGTCCTTGGAATGTCCCCATCTTCTTAGAAAGCCACTGTCTCCCAAGGATATTTTAATACACATAGAAATGAAAGGGCATTCAAAACAAACAAGACAAAACAGCCCTTTTTTCTCAATCTTGCCCTTGATTTCATAGTTGGATCATCCAGGATGATTCTTTCACTATTTCCTTAGTGGTTAGTAGAAAAAATTTTGATCTTCAAACCACAAATTTGAAAACAAACATGGTTATGGTTGAGCAGTTTGAGGTTATATTGATGTCCATATTGTTCTTGCCTCTGTGCTTATTTTTCTTTAACATGCATATCATCATTATGTCTGGCTAGAATATGTTTCCTGATCCCTTATGAATGATTCTCTGACTGAAAGTATTACAGCCATATGCTAAAAAATAAAGTTCAAGGACACTATACCAGTACTTCTAAAATAAGAAATTCTGAAATCTGACCTTTCTAAGTGCAGAGACTGTCATATTCATTGCCTTATTTCCAGATTCTAGCTTCGCTATTGCTTAAGAAAAGTTTGCTAAGTGAGTAAATGAATGAATAAATAGATGGACAGATGAATGAATAAAAAAGAGAGAGAGAGCAGCACATTTTGCTTAGTCTTCTGAAACTACTGACAGTAAATAATGATTATTTAATGTAGATAATAATTATTGCTAGACTTTGTCAAATGAGGTGGTAAGAGGATGATGCACTTTTAGATATTGTTAATAATTTCACCACATAATATTTAAAATTGTGACCTCGTGACCTAATACAAATTACTTTGCCACGCCATCTCTTTCTGAAATTCTTAGGATTTCTATGCAGTGAAAATAAAATACACACAAAAAAACCCCCAAAATATTTATTTTAATTTTATATAACATACATTTTCTACCTTTTTTTTAATATTCAATATTTTTTATTATGATATTGTAGAGTACAGTTAAAGGTTAGGTATACAAATATGCTTCGTTCAGGCACCCGTGTTGATAAGAGGTGTCTCCCCATCCCCAGACAGATATTTACTACCATTAATCCCATCATTTGAAACTTAATAGAACAGCTAATCATGCTGCTCTCCCAGTTTCAGACTGTACCTAGTCAGTGTTTGGCCATATTGCCTTT
>CAUYQG010080769.1:0-10090 GCA_963574415.1 Tarsius wallacei | reverse complement strand
GATTTGAGTTCCTCCGGGTTTATTCCCAATAGGAGAATTCCTGGGTCATATGGAAGGTCAATTTCTAGTTCCTTCAGAAATCGCCACACTGTCTTCCAAAGAGGTTGTATTAGTCTGCATTCCCACCAGCAGTGTAGAAGTGTTCCTTTTTCTCCACATTCTCGCCAGCATCTGTTGTTGTTTGTTTTATTAATGATGGCCATTCTTACAGGGGTTAGGTGGTATCTCAATGTGGTTTTGATTTGCATTTCTCTTCTGCAAGGCCAAAGAAACCATCAAGAGAGCAGGGAGACAGCCCACAGAATGGGAAAAAATATTTGCAGACTGTATATCTGACAAAGGCCTAACGTCTAGGATCTACAAGGAACTCAAACGTGCCAAAAGGAAAAAAAACAAACAGCCCCTTTAAAAAGTGGGCAAAAGACATGAATAGACACTTCTCAAAAGAAGATATATGGGCGGCCAACAGACACATGAAAAAGAAATAGAACATTTCTTTTGAGAAATTGGTTTGAAAAGTATGATGTCGATATACATTAAACTGTACTTTTTTTTTTTTCTGCTTCATTTTGGTCCTTATTATTGTATACCACAGTGATGTGGATTGTTTTAACCTGAAATGGTTTTTACAACAATAAAATAAAACTTTATTAAAAGGTCTTTTTTGTTTCTTATTTTATTTCTTTCCAAATAACAGAAAACGCATTGATGTGCTTCATGTTGCCCAATTCTTGAGGTTTGTGTTCTATAAACAATCTGTTTTTCTGCCTCCTGGTTCTCCCTCCTTTCCTCTTCTCACACTTAATTTGACTATCACTGTCAGATTCATCTTCCCACTCATCTGTTGCATGAATAGAAGAAAGGCTGGGTATGAATGTTAGAAGGATGTGTTTTAGAGTCCCAGCTCCACTATTACTTATTTCATGACCTTGGAGAAGCTTTTTCACTGAATCTTGGATCCTTCAATTAGAATAAGGGTATCTGTCTTTAATGATTATTATTAAGCCTACATGAGGTATATATATCATTATCAGTCTCTGGTATATGCAATAAAAGCTTAACCAATATTCAATCTCTTAACAGGTTTTGGTGGTCTCCTATTACACATAGGATAAATTTCCACATGATTTAGTACTTTAGTGTGAAAAGAAATGACTTCTGCAATTTGGTCCTGACCTACCCTTTCATTCATTCCCCTGGGACACTTTAATATGAACCCTGTGCTCAATCAAGACTTGTCCATTTTATTGTCTTAACAATAAATCATCCCCCCATTAATTTTAGTTCATTGCAAGATAAATATTGAAATTCTGATGGGAAGTCTAAAGCTTATATAACTTGAAAGGTCTTCTATAGGAAGAAAGGAAGGGAAAAGAAGAAGGACAGAAGAAAACTACAAATACAACATAAAGTCTAGGCTTTGGAGGGGGTCCATGCCCCTTATAGTTCCTTTGTTTCCCAATGAACTTGTTTCTGTCTGTTGCAGCTTTTAAATACCTACATCCTTTCCCTTTTCTCTGCTTATCATAGTCTACTCTTAGCTCTTAAATAGAACCTTCTCTTTGAAGAGTGGCAGGTGTTTCAAGTCCGCTGCAATCTTTTTCTCTTCTAGTTTTTTTTCGTGCTCATTACCTGCACTCCTCATTGAGTCTGCATTGCATATTGATTTATATATTTACTTAAGTTAACATGCATATACGGTTTTACAAATATATGATTGATTACCAATTTTCTAGTTATTGATTTTGTTCCAACCCTTACTGCCAACCCAACTTGGCGTTTTGTGTATGTGGGTGCTCAGTATTGGTTTGTTGATTCATATCACAGATGATATTTTCAAGATCCTTTTCTTAGTAAAAAGACAGCACAGATTTTATTGTGCTTTATGTACATATAAATTGCTGCTATTATAATTTCAAAGGCACTAAACTCACTCAATTAAAATGAAATAAAACACTTGTTATTTACACGCTATGCAAAATGTGTTAAATAAACTAAATTGGTATGTATAATAGATTTTCTGTAAAAGTTAATGCTCATGAGAATTATGGGACATCTACCTTTCATTTTTGTTAACATTTCAGTATATTTATGTGAGGATAATTTTGTTAAATTTTTCACGAAACAATCAGCTTGGTGCATTTTATAGTTTCTTTTCCTAAAGTCTAACTCTAAAATAGTGTTATCCATATGAAAGAGAGTGTATTTCTAAATGAAGTGTCATTAAAAGCAGAAGCAAGGAGAGCATTTATGCACCATGTCTTAAACCATCCTTCCTTCATTTGTGCTGCTGTGGAAGTATATTTCTTAAGCCCTTGATGTGACTATATCAGCAAAATATAATAAATTAACATGAGTAATCCTCGACTTTTATTATACTGTATCTTTTCACATGAAAAGCATATAAGTAGGCATGAAATACCATGAATTTTCTACTCCTAACTGCATTATATAAAGAGCTGTCGTAGGCATATGAAGTGCTTTTAATCTGAATGAACTTCATTAGCTTTGGATTTAGTTGTGCATTCAGGGTACAAGTTGAAAGGCCTACCTGTTTGCTCAGGCTTTTCTTGGAGTTTGCCTGAGCAACACAGAAAGGATGTAGTAAGATGGGATAGAGGTATTTTAAGAAATAATTATAAGAGAAAGCGTTTTTGAACACTCACAAAGATCTATTTAACAGGCCAATGCATTTCATCTAAAACTAATCAGGAATTGCCTTATGGTAGCTTCTACTCAGACCTTTAGGGAGTCTCCACTATCTATGGACCACGAGGAGTGAAAGGAGGCATGATGTATGGCAGAAGAAAAAAGGAAAAGTCATAACAGCAACAACAATAACAATAACTGCTGTTAATCAAGGGCTTGCTCTGTGCCAGGCACTCTTCTAACTGCCGGGTGCGTCTTACCATGTCAGCCTCACAACAAGCTTGTGAAGTATATATTGTTATTTTCCTCATTTTAGAGATGTCATACCAAGGCCAGCGAGGTTAAATAACTTGCCCAAGGTGACACAGTTAGGTACCAGGAGAGTTGAGATTTGAAGCCAGACAGTCTGGCTCTGGAGGTACTTTTTAGACCCTCTGGTATGCAGAGAACACAAAATAAATAAGTGATAGAAAAGACAAAGACTCTGTGCTTGAGAAGTTTACATTTCATGGAAGGATGGTTGTTATCTAAAAGTAGAGTAATATATTGCTATTAACAAACTACTTAAGAATTGCTTATAAGTAAAATAAAGTGAATTAGTTGATAAAAGATGTAAAAATATTTTTTTAAAAACATAGATGAAAAATACCATCCATAGGGAAGACAGTAACTCTGTTAACTCATAATGGCCTTGGGGCCTTCATTAAAGACAGAGTGATGCTTAGCTAAGTAGAGGGGTGTGTGTGTATGTGTGTGTGTGTGTGTGTGTGTGTGTAAGGGCAATTCTTGTCCTCAAAGAATTCCTAATCTCACAATGAGTCATTCATGTAAATAAGCAACTATATTGCAGACCAGAATAAGTACTGGGATAAGGAAACTAAAGTTTAATAGATATGAGGTGATGCATATGTTAATTAGCTTGATTTAGCCAATTCACAACGTGTGTGTGTCCATATATATCAAAACATCATGCTGTACACCATGAATATACACAATTTTTATGTGTCCATTAAACAAGTAAATGTTAGGATGTTTTGCTCATGAATATAAACCTATAGAGCAAATGGCAAAAGTTCTAAGATTAAGTAAACTGGAACTTCTAGCATAAAACACTTCAGCAGCAGCATTATATAAAGGATCAAAAATTTCTGGATTATGAACACTTTAGGTAGGATGAAAGCAATGTGATCTAGAAAGTGAGTTGGGTGATGCAAAAACCCATTGTTAGTGGTAATAAATATACCAAGATCAAATACATTCAGGAAGAGATGGAATAAAATTGCTCTGTGAAATGGAAGAGTAGGGCTAAAAACAAAAACAAAAAACCCCAAAACAACAACAACCAAAAAACCACACAAATTTCTTAAATAATCTTGAAAGTGCATGTATGTAGTTTGGGTGTGTATCCCTTCAAATCTCGTGTTGAAATGTGATCCCTATGTTGGAACTGGGGACTAACGGAAGCTGTTTGGGTCATGGGACTGATCGCTCGTGAATAACTTGGTACCGTTCTTGTGGTGGAGAGTGAATGTTATTCTGTTAGTTCACATAAAAGTCGTTTGTGTAAAAGAGCCTGGCACCTTTTTCTCTCTCTTACTTGCATGACTTTCACCATGTGACATGCCATCTCCTCTTGCCTTCTGCAATTAGTAAAAGCTTCCCTAGGTAGGCTCCACCAGAAGTTGAGTAGATGCCGGCAACATGCAGAACCATGAACCAACAAAACCACTTTTCTTTATAAAATATGCAGACTCGGGTTTTCCTTTATAGCAACATAAAGTGAACACATTCAGTGTGCATACCTCAAACAATAAATCAAATATTATACTTTAGAAATAGTGCCATGGAAACACAGAGCGTGAAAAATTTTACTAATGCTAGTATTCCAAAAGGACTTAATGGAGGAAGTGATGTTGTTGTGGATACGGACAGAAGTAGTATCATTTTTACTATACGATGACAAATGAGGAGGAGGAATGTCAGACAGAAGTAAGAGAGGAAGGAAAGCCAAAGCCAAAGAGATGGATGAATAGCTCAGGATATAGTCGGTGAATACCCTATAATCAGATGTAGACTTAAAGAGCACTACAGTGCAGGAGGGCTTGGGAAGAGGTGAAGAGTAGTAGATACAAATCATATAGGTGAGTCAACACCAAGCTGTGAAGGGATTGAAGGCCTTGGCAATACCCATCACATCTTTAATTGGAAATTATAAGCACTACCTGTGGTTTTTCTATAAGGGGCTGTTGCTCAGGGAAGTGCTGTTGGAAGATTCCACTATTATTAGGATACGTACAAACTTCCAAAGGTTTTTATGATGATTAACAGAGAAAGTATATACAATAGTGCCTGGAAAATAGTGAGTGCTAGAAAAGTATAAGCTATTCTCATTATCATGTAGTTCCCCCAAGCTGAATTGTTTGGTCTAACTGAGCGTTGCTCTTGAACACAGCCCTCTTATGATCAGTTGCAGATTTTTGCCTGGGTTGTGGATAGAGTGATAACTACATATTAGTGGAGCTAACTGGAATCTACTGAGATACCCTAGCATCTGCCATCAATGAGCTAACCACTTTTACAATACAGAAATCAACAAGCATTTTTAACAAGCTTATTTTAACAGGTGAACATTTGCAAATATGAGTACTATGGTAATTAGGAAAAACAACATGATGAGGATAGTCAGCACTGTGATCCACAATAAAAGCAAATCCCGCTGTCTTTAAGCCAGTGGGTGTTATCCTTGCATAAGAACCCTAGGATCATGCCCTTAATTAGCTAATTATTTAGAAATTAGAAAGGAATCACTTAACAAGGAACACACACCCCATGATACAAATGACATGAGTGGTGAGTAAATTTACTTTCAAGAATTAATAAAGAGTGTCAATGAACTACACATGGTATTCATGTGTAATTAAGAACAAATTACAGTGTAGAGAAACATTGAACATGCTAGTAAATTAATCTCCTCAATTAAAACAAAAAAATCCCCAAATTTTTAATAGCAAACATATGTATTTTGGGCATGAAATATGGAAATGATTTCCCTCTGTCTGACTCAATGTTTATTTAAAAGAATCAACAAGACTGAAGAAATACATGGAGAATATTTCACTGACATTGTGGTGAGCAAAAAGACCTTTAACAACAACAACAAAAAATAATCCCCCTCTTCATTTGTTTTGGCAATATTTCCCTCTGCTAATTAAACATGGTACATTCAAACAAGTATAAATAATCTACCACAAATAGTGCTCCCCTTTTTTTGTAGTTTTCTCTACAATAATAAATATGACATTCTAGACATATAACAGGAAACAAAATCTCCTAGATTTATGAACTACTTTCCCATTTTCCTTGCAAAGGAAAACATCTTAGACTTGGTGGACTATGTCATCATGTTAAAACAATCATAGTGTATATTCTGTGAAACTCATGGCAAACTTCAGTTGACAATGATGCACAACAAAACTGACTCTGTTAAAGAATACATAAGAATATAAGCAAGTAATAGGCTTAAATCTCTAGGAAAAAATTGCAACAAATCTCCAAATCCACTATGTTACACTACATGAATTTATTTGAACTTCATTTTACTACTTTTGAAATCATCAGTGCTGTCATACATTCATCTGTTGATTAATTGGCTTGCCACTTTCTCCTTAATCTTTACCCTTACTCTTTTAAAAAAAACCTTAAAAGATTTTTAAAAAGAAAAAAATATCTAATATAATTTTTTGTATACTCTATTGGACATTGGCTACAAATTTTCCTCTGAGCTTCCTAGGAATCAAATCAAAGAAGCAAGGTTAGTTTCTTGACACAATAAAAAAAAAACCCGAAAACAAGCGTGATATGTCATTGAAGTCTGAATGGCATTCCTCTCCTAGGTTTGCATGTATAAAAGAACCCATGTAATATGAACAATGAGACAAAATAGAAAAGTAGCCAGTCAGTGCATACCATACGATACCAACATCCTTATAATAAGTGTAAAGGCAGGTCCTCTGTGACTTTTTCAAAATGTTTCAATAGGCCCGCTGGTACAAACCAACATACCAATATAATAATCTGGTTTAGCTTTCCATTACTTGGTTTATTTCATGGACATCATTTGGATTATGGAAGGGCTAAAAATACTTTAAATAATGGTTCTTATAGTGTGAGTCTCAGACCAGCAACATCAACATGTTGGAAATAATATTTTAAGGGTTCCATCTCAAACATTCTGAATCAGAAACTCTGGGGACTGAGGCCTGGCACTCTGCAATATTTCCAGGTGATTCTAACACATACTCAAGTCTGCGAAACATTGCTTTTTACATTATTCTCTATGTATTAATTCTTATAACTGATTTTGGTATATGTATTGAGAAACAGGACCAGATTCTTCGGCAATATCTTATCTGATTGTGGACTTAACCCAAGGTTTTGATTTCTTTCCTTTATTCTTTTAGCTGGTAATCTTCCCAGCATTTTTACTTTTTAACAGCAACTTCACTAGAAAGAAAAGATGAAAAATGAGAAAAGATACAATTGTTAATTTGACCACTCCTATCACTAATATTAATGAGTATAGATATTTTAGTTAACAACGCCTGTGTCCTAATGAGGTTTACAATCTTGTATAAAGACAGACTTTTCAGCAGATTTTGTTCAGTGACTTAAGGAATGTTATTCTCATGTTATTCCTGTCCTCTTATCAAGAAGAATAAATAGTAATGTAAGTTTGTATTCATAGTGTGCATAAGCCAACGTACTATTTTCAGAGTAAAACTGAAATAATCATAAGCAAGACTTAATTTGGTTCAAGAAAATAGTTGAGAGAATGTTTTCACTAAATATCTCATTAAGTTTTATCAAACAACCTTTGGTTATCACTTTCTTTCTGTATTTTATATATATATATAAATTTTTTGAAAAAGAGAAAAATTATAATCATCTTGCTTTTTCTTTTGCAAATCTGTAAATCAAGATTTGTAGTCAATTTTGGGGGAGGTTTGAATCACGTGATCCAGGATCCAAGATCCTCATTTTACAGATAAGCAAACTGAAGTCTGTGTGTTTGGTGACCAAAGATTATTGGATTTTATTTCTGATCATATTTCTAACAGCTACTAAATTTCATATTGTTGAAACCTACAACAGGGACATATAAAAATTAGACTTTCAAAAATCATCCTGAAAGTGTTATGTCAATTAAACCATTGGAAACTCAAACATCTGTAGATTATTTTTTATTCTCTTTAGAAGGCTTATCTGTCTAGGCTATGAAAACTCAAAATATACTTCTCTATTCTATCACCACATTGCAATGGGAAAGGGGAGAAGAATTTTCCTCCACAAATAACTTCATTTTTTATCACAATGATGTTTAAATGCCATTAAAATTCACATTGTAGAAATAATTTACTTTGATTACTTATTAGTTTTTAGATGAGCATTAGAATCTAGATGCTGATCAATTAAATTGCACATCAGATAAAAATAACAAAATAAATATTTAGTTGAAAAAATGCAAGTAAAGGCATGTTTATATGACATACAACTTTTAGCATTTCTGAATACATATGTGAAATTAATGACTCAGTCAAAGAAAACTTAATGAATACAGGAAATAATTCATGAATTTAGAGGACATTTCAGTGAAGAGTTTTGTTTTACAAAATCTTAAGTACTTGGTAGATAAGGTGAGACATGGAGTGATAAAAGGGGTGAGGAGGGATAGGCTAGCATACTCATAGTAAAAATATGTGATTCCAGGGATAATTGGTTCCATTTCTACATGAAACAAAAACATCTGACACACAAACACGTATTTCAAAGACTGTGTTTGCACAACCATAGCAGAGTTAATCATGACTGAAATGCTGTGAAGAATACTTTTCGAGATAGGGTGAGTTATTTGGGGGTTCACTGATGGCCAAAGAGATAAGAAAGAAGACCAGCTACATTAGTTTAGGTATATTGCATTGTTTAATCAAATATACAAAATTCAAACATAAGTGCTAAGAATTAAACCGTGTCACCTACTGCCATCCTCAAATTCATATGTCAAATCCCTAATCTCCAATGTGATGGTATTTGGAGACAGAGCCTTTGGAAGATAATTAGGGAAAGATGAGAACATAAAGAATAAGGACGTGATGGGATTAGTGCCCTCATAAGAAGAGACAACAGAGAGCTTGCTTTCTCCTTCCATGGTGTGAGGACACAGTGAGAAGGCAGCTGTCTATCGTAAGCCAAGAAGAGAGCCCCCACCAGAAACCAACCATGCTGGCACCTTTATCTTGGACGCCCAGCCTCCAGAACTGAAAAAAAAAAACAAATTTCTTCTGTTTAAGTCACCCAGTCTGTGGTATTTTGTTCTGGTTGCCAGAGCTAACAGTAACTTGGAAATAATTTATTTAGAATTTAGACGAAATTTATGACATAATTTTAAATTACTAGTTTCTAATAAGTTAAGCAATTATTGGAAGTTCTGTTTCAGATAGTAGCACACATGTCCTGACATTTCCTTTTCCCATTATGGAACAATTAGGCCTTGCATCAAAAGAGAATGTTTGTGACATTCCTGAGATTATAGGCAGTAAAGGAAAGCTACGTTTCCATCACTATCATCATGTGAACCAAAACTCAAATAGTGAGTATTACACATGCATTGAAGGTAGGTTTACATAGAGAACAAATGTTAATATCATTGAGAGCTATAAAGGAAGAAGGGGATGCTGAAACTGAAGCTCTGGATTAAGCCAGGAAATGACTGTAGTGTTTCTAGGAATGCAGCTCCCTTTGGCTCCAAGAGGTGACACCATCACAAGCTCTTGGGAGAAAAGCATCCTCCTTATAAACCCCACAATTTTCTTTAGATTAAGATCAACTACATGTGAACTTCCATTTACAGGCCATGATTTCCAATGAGGGTGGGGCATGATGTCTGCAAATAAGAAAAACCAGAAACCTATTTAGAATCTCAAACTCTCAGATTTGAGAATTGTCATCTACAAAATAAAGATCTATGTGTAAAATATCTGAAGAGTAGATAATATCACAAAAAATGATCAAGCAATAAGATATTTCCAAAACAATTTGATCTGAAAATGAACCAACAGAACTTCCATGATTTTTAAAGTAAAAAAAGTAAGTGCATGAGTTTTATTGTTTGTACCCCCCAAAATTCATGTGTTCAAAACTTAATCTCCAATGCAACAGTGTTGGGAGGTGGGACCATTCGGAACATTTTTAAGTCATGATGCTCTGCCCCCATGAGTAGATTAATGTCATTATAAAAAGGACTTGCAGGAGTGGGTTTGCTCTCTCTTCTTCTCTTCTGCCATGTGAGGACAGTGTTCATTCCGTTTTTGCCCTTCTACAACCTGTCACTCGAGGATATAGCAAGAAGGCCCTCACAGGCACCAGAAGCTGGCACCTTGATCTT
>CAUYQG010080768.1:0-24320 GCA_963574415.1 Tarsius wallacei | reverse complement strand
TTTCTTTTTCTGATAATTTGCTTTTGGTGTATAGAAATGCTACAGTTTTGCTTTTTTGGGGTTTTTTTTTTTGAGTTGGAGTCTCACTCTGTCACCCAGACTGGAGTGCAGTGGCTGCTCCTGGCCACCACAGCCTCGACCTGCTGGGCTCCAGCGATCCTTCTGCCTCAGCCTTCCAAGCAGCTGGAACTACAGGCCCGTGCTACCACACCCAGCTAATTTTTTGATTTATTGTGGAGATGAGGTCTCACCAAGTTGCCCGTTTTTGTGTGTTGACTTTGTGTCTTGCAACTTAACTGAATTCATTTATTAGTTATCAGTTTTTTTGTGGTGTCTTTAGGTTTTCTATCTACAAGATCATGTTGTCTATAAACAAGGAAAATTTGACTTCATCTTTTCTGTTTTGAATGCCTTTTCTCTTGCCAAAATTTTTTGCCTAGGATTCCCAGTACCACATTAAATAAAAGCAGTGAAAGTTGACATTCTTGTCTTGTTCCAAACCTAGAGGAATAGTTTTCAGCTGTCATTCATTTGGTATGATGTTGCCTGTGTGGACTTGTCATTTATGGCCTTAATTATGATTGAGGCACATTTCTTCTATATCTAATTTGTTGAGAATTTTTATCATTAAGGGATGTTAAATTTTAACAAATGTTTCTTCTTTGTCTAGTGAATGAATCATATGACTTTGGTTCTTTATTTTATTAATGAGATGTATCCTATTTATTGATTTACATTTGTTAAACCATCCTTATATCCATAGAGTGAATCCCACTTAATTATGGCAAAAGATCTTTTTAATATGCTGTTGAATTCATTTTGCTAGTATTTTGTTGACTATTTTTGCATCTATGTTCATACAGAATATTAGACTGTAGTTTTCTTGTGTGTCTTTATCCGTGTTGAGTATTAGGATAATGCTGGCCTCATAGAATGCATTTGGAAGAAGTTCCTCCTCTTCAACTTTTTAGAATAGTTTGAAAAGAATCGGTATTAGTTATTTTTGTAGTTATTGGTGGAATTCATCAGTGAAACCATCAGGTCATGGACTTTTATTTGAGAGGAGACTTTATTAATGATACATTCTTGTTACACATCTTTGGATTGTTCAAGTTTTGTATTTCTTCATAGTCCAATCTTGGTAGGGTGCGTGTGTCCAGTAATTTACACATATCTTTCAAAATTTTCAACTTGTTGAAGTGTATTTGCTCATAAAAGTCTCTTATGATCCTTTGTGTTTCTGTGATATCTGTTACAATGTCTCCTTTTTCATCTCCAATTATATTTATTGAGTCTTCTCTTTCTTAGTCTAGCCAAATATTTGTTGATTTTGTTTATCTTTTCAAAGAAAACCTCTTGGTATTGTTAAACTGTTGTATTTTTTTAATCTCTATTTCGTTTATTTCTGCTTGATCTTTATTATTTCTTTCCTTCCAGTTTTGAATTTGGTTTGTGTTTGTTTTTGTTTGACGTGAAACATTAGGTTGTTTACATGCGATTCTTCTACTTTTTGGATGTAATTATTTATTGCTGTAAACTGTTTTTGCTGTGTTCAATAGGTTTTGGTATGTTGTGTTTCCATTTTCATTTGTCTCAAGGGATTTTAATTTTCTTTTTAGTTTCTTCACTTACCTGTTGGTTGCTCAAAGCATGTTGTTTGATTTTTTAATGTATTTACATAGTTTCCAAAGTTTCTCTTGTTATTGACTTTTAGTTTTACTCTATTGTAATACTTGTTATGATTTTAATTTTTAGAAATCAATGTTGAGATGTGTTTTGTGGCTTAACAAATTTTCTCTATCCTAGAGAAAGTTCAATGTGTTGTTAAAAAAAAACATGTATTCTGAAGCTATTGGGTAAAATGTTCTGTAAATGCCTGTCAGGTTCATTTAGTCTAGTATGCATTTTAAATCTGATGTTTCTTTGTTAATTTTCTGTGTGGATGATCCGTTCCTTGCTGAAAGTGGTGTGTTAAAGTTCTCTATTTTATTGTCATGTATCTCTCCCTTTAGATCTCATAATATTTGATTGCTATATTTGAGTGCTCTGGCATTGGGTGCATATATACTAATAATTGTTATGTCCTCTTGCTGAAATGATTCCTTTATCATTATATAATTACCTTCTTTGTCTCTTTTCATAATTTTTTACTTAAAGTCTATTTTGTCTAATATAAATAACTACTCCTGCAATCTTTGGATTTGAATTTACATAGACTATCATTTTATACTCCACTTTCAATCTAAGTGTGTCCTTATAGGTGAAGCGAGTATCTTGTAGAGTGCATAGGAATCTTTTCTTTAAAAATCCATTTAGCCACCTCATATCTTTTAATTAGAAATTTAGTCTATTTATATTCAAGGTTACTTGTGATAGGTAGAAATGTAATTCTGCCATTGTATTAATTGTCTTTTGGGAGGGGATGTTTTATATATTTTTTCTTTCTTCCTTTCTCATTGTCTACCTTTGTTGTTGGTTGTTTTCTAGTAATGATAAGCTTTGTTTTATTTTTTTCTTATTTGTATTTTTATGGTCATTATTGGACTTCCATAAAAAATTGTATGGTTATAATAGACTATTTGAGCTGCTGAAAGCTTATCTTCAGTATCCTAGACTTTTGCTTTCCCCCACAATATATACTTTTCTTGCCTTAATGTACCTTTGTATGTATTATCTGTTCCTTAAAAACTTATTGTAGCTATAGTTATCAATGATTATTTTGACCTTTAACCTTCATACTAGATATTTAAAAGATTATATACCACCATTGCAATAATACAGTATTCTGAATTTGATAATGAATACTATACCAGCAAACTTTCCTTTAGAAATAAAGGAGATATAAAGTCTTTTAGTTGAAACACTCCCTTAAGCATTTTTTGTAAGTCCAGTCTAATGGTGATGAATTCCTTCAGCTTTGGCTTGTCTGGGAAAGACTTTATATCTCCTTTATTTCTAAAGGAAAGTTTGCTGGTATAGTATTCTAGGCTGACCTTTGTTTTCTTTCTTTCAGCACTTTGAATATATCACCCTATTCTTTCCTGGCCTGCAAGGCTGAAAAACCTGTTGATAGTCTAATAGGGATTTTTAAATATATGACTTAATTTTTTTCTTGCTTTTATAATTTTTATATGCCTTTTGATAATTTGATTATACTCTACCTCAGAGAGGACCTTTTTGAATTGCATATATTTGAGATCCTTTAAATTTCACAGTTCTAAGTATCCATATCTTTTCAAGATGGGAGAATTTTTAGCAACTATTTTGTTGAATAAATTTTCTCTTTCTTCATCTCTTCTTCACTGTGTGAATATTTGTTTGCTTTCACAGGCTTTCTTCACTTTTTTTTCTTTCTTTTTTTCTGACTGGGTTATTTCAAAAAGTCTGTTTTCAAGTTTGAAAATTATTTCTTCTACTTATAGTCTGCTGTTGAAGCTCTCAATTCTATTTTTTATGTCATTCATTGAATTCTTTAGCTGCAATATTTCTGTTTGGTTCTTTCTTAATGATATCTAACCCTTTGTTGTATTTCTCATTCAGATCATGAATTGTTCCTTGATTTTGTTGAATTGTCTATCTATGTTCCTTCATATTTCACTGAGTTTTTAAAAGAACATTATTTTGAATTCCTTTTCTGTCATTTTGCAAATGTTTAGTTTTTGGGGATTAGTTATTGGGAAACTACTGTGTTTCATTGGTAGTATCATTTTCCCTTGCTTTTTCATGTTTCTTGTATCCTTGCATTGATACCTGTGCATCTGATGGAATGGTCACCTCTACAAACTTTGTAGAGTGACTTTTGTAGGGATACACTTTCACCTGCAGATGTGTCTTAGCATGTCAGTTTCATAAGGTGTGTTAGCTTGGGTTCTGAGTGGGCACAGTAGTGTAGTCTCTATGCAATTTCTTCAGGTATAGTCAACATAAGCAATGCCTACAAGTGTCTGAGTGTTTTAAGCTGCAGGAGTTTGTATGCCTGGTCTACCTAATCAGGTTCTGGTCCCTGAAGGCTGGTGCTGGGTTGGTCAGTGCTCTGAAGAGCTGGGGCTAGTTAGCTGGTGGTTATGCATATGTGCTGCTTTCCTGGGACCTGAGTGCTGAGCTTGTCTGAGCTCCAGTTTGTGCTCCAGGCTAATCAGGAGCTCTGCTAGAGTGCTACTCATTTGGGGGTAGGGCACCAGACTGGTCAGCACTCACTATCAAATTTCTTATGTCCTACTATCCCTAGTTTCTTTCATTAGCATTTCTATCTGAAGATAAATAATTTGTACAAAGATCTTTTCTTACCTGAGTTAGCATCTCCTCTACTTTTTATGTATCACTAGATTCTGGAATAGAATCTAACAAATGAGAGGGATGAGAGTGGTTCCAAAATTGCTCATGTTATCATAGAAATAATCAAATTTCTTTTATGTTCTCCATCACACAATTCAGTCTGCATTAATGTAAAAAGGAACTGAAATATGAAAGTTTATGTTCCTCTGTTGTCTAATTTCCAAGATCAACTGGAACTCTCTGATGAGTATTGACCTTACAATCTTCAACAGCAGTACTCATCAGAAATCCTTTTCTATCTGCTTTTCATAAAATTAATCTCTGTTATACTTAGTGCCTAAATCAATGTCCCCACCAAAGTTCATGTCCTCACCTAATATATGGACCTAACATGACAATAGGTAACTAGAGATGGCTTTAGATGTTGACCACTTTTGCTGACAAAAGTAACATAGCCATTATTTCAAGACTACTTCCTTCTGTTCTCTACTTCTTGCAAAGTCTTTGGACCCCTGCTTGGCTTTCATTTTTTTAAAGGATTCTTTCTTTGGCCCACATCATTGGAGTCAATTTTCCAAGTATGGTAGAGATGGGATAGAGGGTGATTCTCAAATTTTCAGAGATCTTTATTCTAACCACATGCACACACACACAAAACTCCACCTCTAAATCAAGAGAGCTAAGAAATGCATTCTGCATTTGAATGCTATAAAGAATAAGCATTTCTTTGATAGGAGAGTTTGGGTAGTTTTAGTTATGGTTTATGTTCTAGTCTCAAATTTAGTAGTATGTTCTATAGGTGCTCATTATATTAGAAATAAGTAGAACAAAGGAATGAATAAATAAGTGAAAGAAGAGGTGGGCAAAACAACTTCAACTTTTTTTTAAGTTATACATTGATTTACCAGTGATAATAGTCAAGAACCAAGGTTTATGTTAATCTGTGCATCTTAGCGTCATTAGAAGTTATTTCTGTTCATCTGAACTATGTAGGAAATATACATAATTAGCTAAGAAATATATACATTTAGGTACTAAAAATTGTTTCCATGAATTGTTTAAATATTGACATAAAATTCATATTTTATACTGCCAAAATTAATGTAATTGAAGTCTAAGATACTACCCAAAGGGGGAAGGGGAACAAAATGAACAAGAATACACTATAAAAGCATTCTATTATAGGGTCCAAGAGTGGCTTCACAGATATTCTTCCTGAATAAAACCTGTAGTCCAGGGCCCACGTACATACAGCAAGCTATACCTATGCCTTGTCATATTGTCTGTAAGGTGTCTATGTTTAAAACAGGAGCAAAAAGCCTTTTTAAAAGGTCATAAATTCTTTCTACACCTTCCACCAAGATAAAGAAAGAAAGGGGAGGCAACTGGAGCTTTAGAAAACAAACATTAAAATTTAAAAAAAAAACAGTTTTCCTTTTGTTCTTGCTGCCTGCATAGCACTGGACCAAACTGTTAGAAAAGAAATAGTAACAGCCTTAATTAAGACTTTTGACATTTAATCACAAGACAACTGGCACTATGAGCTTGTTACTCTCAATAACTAGAGCATACATATATCTTGGTCTTCCTAAGAAACTCTGAGAGAAACTATTTCAGTTGGCAAAAATATTTAAAGGCAAACAGCTGACTCGTGTCAAACTGTCAGAGTAACCTTAACCTTTTATAGCCCAGTGGATCTTTAGTACTGGAAAAAGAAAGACTTTTTTATTGGGAAGAGGAAGGGAGAATACTTTCAGGTATACAGATAATGTTGTTAATTCCCTCCAGCTAAAAACCACCAAGAACACACCTATAGTCAAACAAGTTGGGACTATTATTCATCACAGCTAGGAAATGTGAATACTATAGAGAACTGTGAACACCTCAGTAAAAGAGGATTTGGCTTTGGCTAGATAATTTTGGGAAGGGTCTAAGGAAGCAAAGCTTTGTTCTGAATTAGATGCTGTCAAGAAGCATGGGTGATTCTATTATTGAGATCTCAATAAATTTCATCTATAAGGAGAGCTGACTAAAGTGAACATAAAGCTGTAAATGGTTTCTAAAAATTAGCAGTTACTCATCTTAGATAATAGAGAAGGGTGTTCAGCATTTTGTGGGTTGCGGTAACCTTGTAGGTACCTAACTCAGTGATGGTCTCAGAGTTACTTTGTCTGATATTGATGTTCTGTGAAATTGTTTATGTACAGCAGGAGAGCAATATGGCCTGGCTGTTCCTGGACATTTTCCTGGATGTTAGGGACTGCTTCTTTTCTTTTTCTGTATAAAAGAAAAAAATAAGAAGAACTTTTATGCTCCTCTTACAGAGATTCAAATCTGCATTTTCTTTGACTGAGCACAAGGGACAAACTGAAAAAAAATTAATAACACAAAGTACACAAAAGGTACCCTGGAAAAGAATGGTTCCCTATAAATCCGCTAGACGTGGTGGAAGTCTGGGGTAAATCAAAATGAAATTAAGACTGTAAGCCTCAATATATAATGAAAAGCCTTGAGAAGCAATGACCTTGATGTCACACACAAGAACTCAGGAATAAATCAATTTGGAAATAATTGTTTACACTTGCAAAAAAATAAACAATAATAGATGTTGGTTCCATATGAATGATGAACTTTGACTCACTCTTTCTCTGTAGGAATTTTTATATGGTATTGACTTTCCATGACCCCCAATTCCCATACACAATCTGACATCTTAATATCTGCAACCACTGTGGGATTGTGCCTGAAGATGTTTACATTACACTGGTGCAGGTTCAATTAAAGGAAATTGTGTCTATGGGTCTGATATTTCAAAGACAGAGAGAAATTGGACATCTACTCTCAGTCTTAAGCGAACTCAGTTACACTGGCTTGTAGGCAGCTAAAGTCTTCAGTGCAAAACCAAATATTATGTCTGGCCTGGAGGTGAGAAAAAGAGCTTAGAGATGTAAGAATATCCTTCTTTCACCCCAACCCTGTCCCTTACTGAAGGAAGAAAATTTCAGCATGGATATTGCTGAAGTGGCGGTGATATGTTCCAAAACATTCACTGTGACTGGAATAGTATTGACTCCTCCACATATACTCCTCACACCTATGATCCAAACAAACAAACAAAAGTAGGCTCAGGTTAATTTCACAAATACATCAAAGGAGAATATGAAAGATTTTATAACTCTGAATTGGGGCTGACTTCCTGTCAAGAGAAGCAACACACTCCTCCACTGCTGCTTTCAGTGAAGAAGCAGGCAGGAACTTGCCCTTGGAAATAGACCGTGCTATAATTTGAATAACAGTTAGTGTAAATGTACTAAAGAATGAAAACATGTAATAAGTTTTTCATAATACTCTTAAGTTAATAACTTTTCTTTTTACTCGCACTACAACATAATTTTGATAAATGCTCTTGAGTATTTTAATGTAAAGAGATGTAATTCTCTCAGTATTTGTGTTATTCTGGGTCTTCCAAGAAGCAGAAGTCAAAATAGGATCAGATCTCTCCTTCCCTTCGGAAGGAGAGCGCAAAGGAAGGAAAGACTTGCATTGCAATGCAGATCTCAGAAAGTTTCTTCCAGGACCATGGGGAGTCCTTGAACCAAAGTCACCCATCAGAAGCGTCCCATGTCTCCCAGAAATAGAACTGCCTTAAGATCCCACCACACTTAACTACTGGCCTGGAGAAGCCCTTGGACAGCATAGCCTTGGCACCAAGCATTCCAGAGTACACCATCTGGGGCCATCTGGCAATTGCCTACCCACCCCCACAGTTGGAGATCTGAGAGAGGAGCATTTTCATAGGCACCACAGTACTTATTCCTAAAGCAGCTGTGGATTCAGTTGTTCTGAATCATCTTAAATAGTGACTTAGCAGACCTTCCCAGTGACTCACACCAGTAAATGTACAGTGGTAGATTCGTCCATCTCTGTTCCTAAATTAGACTGTGGCTAATCCTTTCCAGATTCTTAAGCCCCTTAAGAGAAATAATATACGAGACCACACTAACTTAAGCTTATGGCTGAAAATAATTGAAGAAGGAGGCCCGTGTCTATTAATACAAGCCTACAATTAGAAAGCATATGCATTTCACCAACCTCAGCCTGAGAGTAACGACTCCAGTTCACCCAACACACCATCTGGGCCTAGTAGTTAGCCTGATTAGGACAGTTAAACACCTCCTGCACCAGAGCTGATGTGTCCACATTCCATGAAAAGGTGGAAATGGCACCTGGAAGATGTGTGGATGCTGAAGAAGCCAGCACAGTGACTCTTCCTTGCTCTCACTTCTATTGAATTCCAATTCCCTCCTCTTTAGGTCTCAGATAACATTTTAGCAAGTCAGCACTGTGATCCTTCCTTGCTCATGTTTCCACTGAATTAAAAATTCCCTCCTCTTAAGTCTCAGATAACACTTGAGGCCAACCCCGATGGCCTAGAAGCACTAGTCCACCCCAGGCAAAGCACTGTTCCTTCTCCGTTCCACTTTAGGATTTAACTCTTGAAGAATCCTCTTTCCAAAAGCTGGAGGGAGGAATATCTTGCCATTGTCTAATGTGCTACTTCACTGTTGCCACATATTTTAACTAATAGAATGTACATATTTTTAAAGTTCTCCTTACTTTTCTATTTCAGGTTTATTAAATGTATAATTAAAATAATTTTTTTTGAAGAATTTTTTTCTCAATAGCAAAATAAAACCTTGCATGTCCTCAATAAATTTTTATGGTGAAATAAATCTAACTTTATTCTTAGATATGTCAAATTCTAAGAAAACATATGACTTTGATCCTATACAAACAATCCTTAAAATCAAACTCCTTGATGTGAAAAACCTGTGGACTTGGTCAAAAAATAACATCTTAAAAACTGAAAAAAAAATAAAGAAAGCATGTGTGTGCAATAACCTCTGCATTTGGTTTAGTGATACACTGAAATTACTGCAGAAGTTGCTCTCTATTTAGCCAAAATGGACTTGATGCATCACTGGTAACAACAACAAATCTTAGTTAGAGTCAAGACTATGCCTCTTGAGCATGTCGAACAATCAAGCAAGATATTGTGATGTATGTTTATTATGTATAACCTAATAAGAGTCAGCCATGGTAACACAAAAAATATGGACTAGCTTGCTTGACTTCAACTAATACATATCCACCCTTGAAAATGGAAATTATTTTACTTTCCCTTAAATTTTTGAAAGAAGTGAATTATCCATGCAAAATTGGGATTTGGTTAGAAAGGACCACAGGGGTGGAATGGGAAATAGATGTTGAAGAGACAACCAATGTTTGCTATATGGCACTTCTTAAAAACCTTCTTCCAGATTGTAGAATACAATACAGACTTCTAGTATGCCAGCCAAAGTCCCACTAAACCTAGCCTAACCTTCTCTTTAAAGCTGGCACTATCTAAGGCCTGCTAACATGTTTCAGTTACAAAAAATATTTTGTCTTTCTCAAATAGTCTTTCACATTTACATCTCCATGTTTTGGGATATTTTACAGCCTTACATTGTACTACCTTCCACTCTTATCTGTCCACAAATATGTATATTTTTTAAAGGTAAGTTTCTGTGTCACCTCTCCAAGTTCTTCTCTCATCTCTTCCCTGATCAGAAGTAGTTGCTTCTTCCTTTTTGTTCCCTTGTACTTAACTTGTAGCCAATTTTGGCATTTAAACAAATCAATCTGCTAAAGTAGTTTTCATGTCTAGTCTCTTCTTTAGACTTTTCAACTATAGTAATGTTTCTAGTTCCCAGAATTACCTCATAGAATAAGTGTCTAGTGAGAATATGTTGATTTTCATTGACTACTTTGTTTTATCCCTCTTTCAGATCGAGGGGTCTTCACCTTTGCATGAGAAATTACCCTTTAGTAGAAACCCATGCTGGTCACTGTCTTTCATCTTCTACTTTTTAAAATGGATCTTTATGCTGTTCATATTTTGTTTAAGTTCCATTCCTCTGGCAGCTCCTGCTCCCAAATAGCAGATGCTTTCTGCTCTCTGACCCTAGAAAAAAAATCACCTTTGTTCAAAGTTCTTTCTTCTATCAGAGCAATGCCAAAATACTCTCAAGACCCTTTTTAGGATGGGCGAGTGGTGGCTCACTCCCGTAATCTCAACACTTTGCAAGTCCCAGGCAGAAGGACTGCTTGAGCCCAGAAGTTCGAGAATAGCCTAGGCAACATAGTAAGACCTTGTCTCTACAGAAAATAAAAAAAATAATTAGCCAGGCTTAGGGGTGCCTGCCTGTAGTCCTAACTACTCTGGACGCTGAGGTGGAAGGGTTGCCTGCACCCAGGAGTTCTAGGCTGTGGTAAGCCATGATTGTGCCACTGCACTCCAGCCTGGGTGACAGATTGAGACCCTAACTCTTCAGAACAATAGTGGTACTGTACCATAAAAGTGAGGTTGATGTAAGTAGAGACTGGTTAAAACCTAAGAGCACAAACATATAAAGGACACTGAGTCAGCTTTTGACATAGGACATTAGTGACTCACTCTTTTAGTGTCCATCTTCTACTTCAGCACCTGAAGGTCAGTTATTTCCTGGTATTAAACCTAGAAACTCTGCTTACTTCACTTTACACTAGTTTATCCTGAAGTATTCAAAAATTCTGACAAGTATTATCAAAATTGTCTTCCTTGTGTATGTTCCTTTCTTTCTTAGACCTGAACACATGTGGCTCTCTGCCAGTCAGATCTCCACCAGTCCTCCAAAGAGTCAGTTATTTACCCACTAACTGAATAGAAATATTTTGAGCATCCACTATGTGCTTATTTATTCAACATACAGTTAGGAATTTTTTAAGAAACTAAAGCCTACTACATGTCAGAAATGAAACTAGGCAATAAGGACCCAATAGTGGGCAAAACACAGACAGACTCTGCATTCACAATCGTAAGACCTAATCAGAGACAGCAATTTTGATCAAATGATCATGCAAATAAATGCAAAAATATGACTGAGATAATAACTAAGAATCAGAGATACTTGGAGTGGTCGGGAGGAGGATTTGGTATAGTCTGGAGGTTAGGAAAGACTTAAAAAATTTTTTTTTAACTTTAAAGATGTGTGGGGTACAATTCAGGGTTAGTATACAAATGTTGATTATGCAGGTACCCTTGCTGATGAGGTGTGCCCCTCCCTCCCCTGACAGTTTCCCCCAACTGCCAATCCTACATCCCTCCCCTGGCAGTTTCCCACTACTGTCAATCGCTTTCTTATAGTATTATGACAATTGTTCAAGGTCCGCTTATGAGTGAGAACTCATGCTACTCTGTTTTCTGTTTCTGTGATAGATCACTGTGTATGATTGACTCTAAATCCATCCAATTTACTGCAAAGTCCATATGTTTGTCCTTCTTTATGGCAGCATAATATTCCATTGTGTATATGTACCACATTTTCTTAATCCAGTTCAGCTTCAGTGGGCAGCATGGTTGGTTCCATGTTTTTGCTATTGTGAATAGAGCTGCAACAAACATACATGTGCAGGTATCTTTTTTCCATACTGAGAAGATACCTTTACAAGGCACTTATGTTCCAGTGACTGGATGAAGCACTTTTACATGGATTATCCTGCTTTATTCTCTCAATAACCCTATGCAGTATATAATTATTGTATTATCATTTACAGCTGAGAACAATGAGGCTCTGAGAAGTTAAGTAACTCAACTTGCCCAGTGTCACACAGCTGGAAAATGACAGAGCTAGGCTTCGAACTCAAATCTCTCTGACTTCAATGGCCTGATTACAAAGGCTTTCTATAGTAGACAATGTAAGATCAGCCAGTTCTAGGTGGCCAGAAAACACCAGAGACAAAGACCATGGCCTCCCTCAGATAGAGCTCCAATAGAACTACTGCTACAGCAGACATCAAGATGGCTGAGACCTTGCATCCTCAAAGGGTAATGCCGCTGCTGCTGTTGTTGCTGCTACTCCTCTCAACTGCCATTCATTTTACCTCTATGCCCAGCCTGGTGCTCTGTGCTTTGCATACTTAATCTCATTTAACTCTCTCTCTGCTCTCCTTTGAGGAAAATGATACTCCTTGCTTTTCAAATGATGAACCTGAGGCACAGAGAGGTTAGGCAACTTGCCCAGGATTATAGTTACCAAGCAGAAGAGCTGAGATCCAAAACAACACCTGGCTCAACACAGAGCCTTTGCCTTTAACCAGGATGTTGTCCAGTTTCCACTTCACTTAGTAAATCCAGCCAGGCTCTCCTGGAGATGAGACATCTTCCCTTTCATCCAGAAGGCTTTGCTAATAACCCAAGGTATCCATGCCCACAATGGGCTCTGCTGAGTCAAACCTCAGGGTGAGTGGGACCTAGCTGGCAAAAGAGGTGCCAAATACTTTTACCAGACCCACCAAACCCATGGAACTTAGATACAAGTTTGGAGAAATAAATAACTTCCAAAATGAAAAGAACATGCATGTTCTATAAGGAAAATTAAAACAGGTAAAATTCTTACCATCTGATGATCTTCACAAACACTTTGGGAAGTATTACTATTCCCATTTGACAGATGAGGGAAATGAGGACCAGAGACATTCACGTGCCCAACAACTGAGCTATACAAATGCAGGATTCTGTTACAAAAGCTGGGATCTCTTCCACTGGAATATAGTGACAATCAGGAATAGATCTAGCATTTCAACTTCCTTATCATGTTAACCTCTCATTTCTCGCACTTTCATTAGGTTTGACCATTGGTGTGGCTATGGGTTTTGTAGATCTTTACACTAGAACATTCTGAGTTTTCTTTCTCAAAAGAAATGTCTGCACTCATAAATCCAAGCCACGGGCTTACTATCACTCCTTAATATTTTATTTTTCATCAAAATTCTGGGCATAAGCAACATTCACATTTTCTTCTTTTATGTGATGTGATTAAAAGTCCTGAATAGTGTCTGTATGAATCATCAACCCTCATGAAAGCTTTTCTGTAATAACATTTCCCCCTTTGAATAATGTGCTGATCCATTGATTAAATCAGTTCCAAAGGTTGAATCAGTGAGGTAAAATTGGCAGGCAGGAAGGTATTACCAGACACTAATTCTCCTTCCTCGGGGTGAGCTCTATAAATGTGTAGCAATAGAATAGCTTTGCAATCTTCAGGGAAGTCTATGGTGCTGAAATGAAACCCATCAGACAAAGAATACCTTTTCCCAACCACGAATTACCCTGTGCTTTATGAGCAACAGGTAAACAAGTAACTTTTGAAAGCAGGAAGACAATAATATTTTCCATTCAGCAAAGGTTTTATTTCACAAGGGCCCGCAGCATTAGCACTTTAGAAGAACAGTTAATTTGTCCTCATTCTCTTGAAACCTGGGGGCACTCAATGCATGGGCTCCAGGAGGGGAGAAGTCAGCACACATCACTGGAATAGACCAGCTTCCACCCCATTACAGAAAATCGACTCAAGGGGAAAAGTGTGTTCATCAATTGCATTTCACAGACATCCACTGCAGCTTTTCCAGCCGCTAACTTTTGTTTTTTACAGACACTTAGAGCTCTTGAATGCCTGTCTAATTTCAAACTACAAAAGTCATTCTTTAGAGATGGCACAAGAGACAAATATCACCCTCTCCTAAAAAGCTTTGGACTTGGTAGATAATTACAGGTCAGCAATAGGCATATCCTCACAGTTGTACCGAGACAAAATGTACTTCGGATACCTTGAATAAGGTGGGTGCAAAAGCAGAGGTGAATAGATCAACAGGTGAGTAGATCAGAACTTGCAATGGCTTTGAGCATCTGATCCTAGTAAGCCTTGGTATCACAGGATTTGGAGAACCAACACTGTCTTGTGTAGCAATCATTACCAAGGCTCACCTTTTCTGAGACAAGGACAAGCTACCCTTTTGTTGCTTTTATGTCTGGTACAACTTGCTTATGATATATTTTCTTGTTTTTCACCAAAAGAGTTGTCATTATCAACAGTTTCACCACGATAATTTGAGGCTGCAGTAGTACTGTTTTGCGTTTATTATTTTATTTAATCTCCACAAAATCCTTGGAAGATAGGAAACATTACCAAGGCAATGGCAGTTACCATTTCCAGAATGCTGCTGCCGTGTTATGTGCCACACACTCTCCAAAGAACATTATACACATTATCTCATTTCCTTCTTACAAAGACTGTATTATTCACCCTGTTTTGCCGATGAGAAAACAGAGGATCAGAGACATTATGTAACCTCCCTAAAGTCACTGATATTATAAGTAGCAGACTCAGAACTGGAACACAAGTCTTTCAAATTCTAGCAGCCACACATTTTCCTGCTACTGGATTTTAACCTTTTTGGACCAAGAACTGTGTTTAGTTCATCCCTGTATCACTCACAGCACCTAACTCAAGCTCTGATGCACAGTAGGGAATCATTATTTGAATTGCCTCTCTGAGTTTACATCAACACCATTTCTCCAGTTCACTCCTATCTATGTAAAGATAATTCTAAACTTATGTAAATAAACAACTTGTACCACTGTCTATTCTTGGCCCCAAATTCCAATATTATTATATTGAGAGAGCTCAATTATCAAAAATAACAAAATTTTTAAATGATCAATAATTGGGAAATAGTAACTTTTGGTAGATGCTTAAAATGAAACCTTATGCAGCCATTAAAAATATTATTTTCAAAGATTATTTAGTAACATAGTAAAAGGTCACAATATAATATGTGGTGAATAAGATAGTCTTGGACTTTAAAGTCTAGGAGGGGAGACAGATATTATACCAACAATTATAAACATAATTATTATTTTAAAATAACTAGGGTTATAATTTATACCTTAACACAGTACATGGCACATAGTAGATGCTCAGTAAATGTTTATTGAGTGAAAGAATGAATGAATGCAAGTAAACACAGAGTATAAGAAACTGAAGCAAAATGATGCACTCTGAGTTGAGAGACTGCAAGTGATTCTTATTTTCTTTTTAATACTTTATGGGTTTTTAACTTTGTTTTCTAATGAAAATGTATTATTCTTAACATCTGAAAAGTACCTTACTGAATAGATAATACTTACATAGGAAGAAGAGACCAACTTGTTCGTGTGAAGGGAAAATATGAATGAGAAATATAAGAAATATCTAGAGAATCTGGGGTCATTTTTTAGATCATATTTTTTCCCCATAGAATGACAAAAAGCAGCTGCTTAAACCCCTCTTTCTGATTTGTATTTAACTTTAGAAATGAAGACAACTTTTAATTCTTCCATTTGTCACAAAATAAGGAAATGGGAAGCAGATCACAAAAATGGGCTTGTTGTCCTCTGAGATCAGATCTCAAAGTATTAATATAAGTTAGTTGCTTGGGCTCAGGCTCCAGGAAACCCTGCTCACGTGAGAAGCCTTTGGCGTGGAAAACAGGCAAAGCCTTGGAAAAAATACTGTCATACCAAATCATCTTTGATGTAACTTTCATAATGAGACTTCAAGATACTGTATTTGCTTAAAAATAAAGTTTGGAGTGAGTTCACAATTTGTAATTTATGAGAGCCTTTGGCACATATTGGACGACTTCATTTTGATCTCCTCTTTGATGTGATGTATCAATCGATTTTCTTTTTCCCTATCATTGTTCTTGGATGTGTACAACAGAACCCTTTACTTTCAGAAAAGCAATTAGCATGAAATGTGACTTATGTGTCCTAAACTATGTGTTCTATAAATGGTAAATGATTGTAATTACTAGAAGATGAAAGTCATATATTGGATACATTCTTATAATTATTATGAAGAAATGGCCTGGTCATGGTCTCAAATCAAATTAAAGAGGCATAAAATTCAATTTCATTTTCTCAAGATCTGTGTAAAAGTTGAACACACACAAGATGTGGTTTCAAATGTAACTCACGGGCACAGAAGCAGTTTCTGCAGAGACATTGTGAAATGACACATTTCTAGAATATTCCATACCATCTCAAGGCCCAGTTGTGGTTTCTTATGACCACCACCACACTCTACAGTTTTAAAGTGCTAAATCTGGTTCAGCACATATCCTTTTTGATTTCTTCTACTAAAAAATAAACAACAAGTCGGGCTAGGTGGCTCAGTCTGTAATCCCGCACTTTGGGAGGCTGAGGTGAGTGCGTTGACTGAGCCCGTGGGTTCGAGACCCACCTGGGCAACTTGGCGAGACCTCATCTCTACAATAAATCAAAAAATTAGCCGGGTGTGGTAGTGCGCGCCTGCAGTTCCAGCTACTTGGAAGGCTGAGGCGGAAGGATCGTCGGAGCCCAGCAGGTTGAGGCTGCGGTGGCCGGGAGCGGCCACTGCACTCCAGTCTGGGCGACAGAGTGAGACTCCAACTCAAAAAAAAACAAAACCAAAAAAAACCCAAGTACTGGCCGGGTGCAGTGGCTCAAGCCTGTAATCCCAGCACTTTGGGAGGCAGAGGCTAGAGGATTGCCTGAGCCTGGGGGTTTGAGACCAGCCTGGGCAACTTGGTGAGACCTTGTCTCAACAATAAAGCAAAAAATTAGCCGAGTGTGGTGGCGCATGTCTGTGGTTCCAGCTATATGGAAGGCTGAGGCGGAAGGATCACCGGAGCCCAGCAGGTCAAGGCTGCGGTGGCCGGGAGCGGCCACTGCTCTCCAGTCTGGGTGACAGAGTGAGACTCCAACTCAAAAATAAAATGAAATTAAATAAAATTAACAACAACATACCACACTAAAGATGCAAGAAGGAAAATATTGTACTGGGAAGGCCATTTCTGAAGGAGAGGAACAGCAGTTTAAGCTTTTTACACATGTGTTCTATACGTATATTTATACCACATATTTATAATCCAAAAGTCAACATTAACCCACTAGAATGGCTATAACCAAAAAGACAGGCTGTAACAAGTATTGATGAAAATGTAAAGAAATTGGAACACGTGTACAGTGCTGGTGGGAGTATAAAATGGTGCAGCCACTTTGGGATATGGTCTAACAGTTCCTCAAAAAACATCAAATTACCATATGACCCAGAAAGTCTACTCCTAGGAACACACCGAAAAGAAATGAAAACACATGACCACACAACAACCTATATGTGAATATTCATAGCATCACTATTCATAATTGCCACAAAGTGGAAACAACCCAAACGTCCATCAATAGATAAATGGGTAAACAAAATGTGGCAATTCATGCAATGGAATGTTATTCAACCACCAAAATAATGAAAGACTGATAGTGCTACAGCAGGGATGAGTCCTGAGAACATTTAGCTAAATGAGAAAAAGCCAGACACAGAAGACAACATATTATATGAATCTGTTTACATGAAATGTTCAATACAGGTAAATCCATAGAAATAGCAGATTCATGA
This sequence comes from Tarsius wallacei, assembly GCA_963574415.1. Lineage (NCBI taxonomy): Eukaryota > Metazoa > Chordata > Mammalia > Primates > Tarsiidae > Tarsius > Tarsius wallacei. Next base: position 6,705 of record CAUYQG010080768.1, on the reverse strand, counting down.
TTGCCAAAAGCTTGGGGGAGGAGGAAACGTGGGATGCCTGCTGATGGGTACAGGATTTCTTTTTGGGGTGTTGAAAATGTTCTGAGCTGGGCTCGGTGGTTCAGCCTGTAATCCCACGCTTTGGGAGGTTGAGGTGAGTGGATTGCCTGAGCCCGTGTGCCTGAGCCCGCGGGTTCGAGACCTGCCTGGGCAACTTGGCGAGACCTCATCTCTACAATAAATCAAAAAATTAGCCGGGCATGGTAGCGCGTGCCTGTAGTTCCGGCTACGTGGAAGGCTGAGGCGGAAGGATCGCCGGCGCCCAGCAGGTCGAGGCTGCGGTGGCTGGGAGCGGCCACTGTACTCCAGTCTGGGTGACAGAGTGAGACTCCAACTCAAAAAAAAAAAAACAAAAAACAAAAAGAAAATGTTCTGGAATTAGTGGTGGTGGTGGCACAACTCTGTGAATAAACTAAAATCCGCTCAATTATATGCCTTAGAAGGATGAATGGTAGGTTCTATGAATTATATCTCAATAAAGCTGTTAGTTTAAATACTCAGTATTAAATGGACAACTGAAAATAAAGATGATTATTCAAATAACTTCTCTGTCACAAACTGAAAATTCATTATTTCCACAGCATATGATTCAAAGGGAGAAATGTTGAGTGTCTACTGTATTCCAGATACTATTCTCAGTGCTGGGAATACAGAAATGAACTTAACAAAGTCCCCACCCTGATGAGCTTGACATTCTAATGACCCAGCTTAACACAATCTGGAATATGGGTGTGACTTTAGGTTTGGAAGGACCAGAAGAAGGTTTAGGAATATTTAGAAAGGTTTAGGGGTTGGGGGGGAAGTTCCTTAACCTCCTTGTTCATTTCTAAAACAGTGCTATTTGCTCTTTTCTTCTCTCTACCCCACACATTTATTTTTAGTATCAAGTGCAAATAGTCCTGCTTCTAGAAAATAACTCCTACATACAGTGTCTCAAAACTGCTGTGAAGCTAAGCCCCAGCTTCTCATGCAAAGGCACCTGACTTGGCTAGGGAAAGCCACAGAATGAGCCATGAAAGGTATAGACAATTGAAGTTGAGGTCGATTTGAAGCAGCTTCTGTGAACAGATCAACATGAGCCATAGTTACAGGAATAATCACAATTCATTTTATGTAAACTTGGGTTATTGAACACTCCAGAATTGCTCCTGGTTAAATGAAGTTTCCCCTTCAAAGTTCCAGTTCCTTCACGGTCCATCTCTGCTTTATATACTGCAAGGGTTACTGCTGCTGACAACACTGAGTAGCCCAATTTTCAAGGCACTCTCTTCAGAGCCAGGGGCAATCTGTCCACCCAACTTTACTTCCACACTTTTTCTAAATATACTGCTTTCTACTTCCCTATACCACTGAGCAGAGTGCCCAGCTTCTTCCTACAAACACCATGCTAATTTCCTTTTAATGTTACTCCAAATGCCCACGACTTTCTCTCTAGGTTACTTTTCAAGGTCCAGTGTAAGTTCAACCTCCTCCAGGAAACATTTCACTGCTCTCCAGACCATGCTGGTCTTAGTCTGTGCCACACAGAGCTACTCAACGACCTCAGCTAAGCAGTTAGCTCCTTGAGGTCAGGGGTCACATGGTTTGCAACTTTTCCTCCAGTTCCCCTTACACAATAAAGGGTATGTAGAAACTTCAGGGCTAGTATTGATTCTGCAAGCTTATTCTATCTCAGATATATGAAAGGGCATACTGAGGATTTCCTTTTCTAAGTGAAATTGCTAGAATGATTTCTTTATGGGATACAATCCAAGAAAATGGGGGTAGAGTTTCTTCTTCTTTCCTAAGTAAACTGAGCTAGAATAATCTTGAGCCCTCCACTGTTTCACCACCTGCCAAGGCCACATCTTTTCATTATTAAATGGCAGGTCGACTGGACTCAGATTCGTGGTAACAAATGATGGGACATTACATTGTTCTCGTGCCATTTTGTATTTTATCTTTTCAATTTTAATAAATTTGAGGTTAGCTGTGACAGATATTATATCTATCATCTTTCAGCTATTAAATCATGTGAATTTTCCTGATATCAGCCACCGCATGGGGCCCGTGTTTTACAGCCATTTTTGTTTGTCTCAGGCTCTGAAAAAAGAAGTCCTGGGATCATACCGCTGCTCTAAATTTAGATGGTGGCTACATATGGATGGCTTGTCAGACTAAAAGCCTAAGTCATCAAAATGTAAAAGCACACATGTTATGTTTCATGGACATTCTACGTCCATAAAGTTGTTAATCTTGTCAATATAAACACCATACCTTTTGACAAAAATAAACTACAAAAGAAAAGTTTTATTCAGGTGCATTTCACAATGGTATGATCATGGGGTAGATAACTAATCAGATAATGCATTGCCACATTATTGGAGGAGAGATAGCGTAGGCAACATTGATTGAGGACACTTTGAAAGAAATATGAGAGAGGTACAACATAATTGAAAAGAGAACTGTCGAAAGACACATAGCTGAAAAGAGAACTGTCTGAAGAATATGGATTTTAGCCGCAGGCGCTAATCTAAAAGACCTAATGAAGTATATTCATGTGAAGAACAAGACAATTACTTTCAAAGACAAATCTGTGGCATCTACATGTCTGATCTCCCAAATGCAGGCAAAGAGGAGAAAGAAAAACAAATCTGTAGAGCCCATCCTGTGACATGAGCGATGAATATCTAATGCACACAAAACGTAGAAGATGCCGTTGCTACACTAGGAATCTGTGCTCATTATTTCAACTTGCTTTTACCCTAGCTCTTTATAAAATAAAGGACGAAGGGTGTGATAACCCTACTCCTATCCACCCCCATCCCTATCTATCCTACACACTACAGGCAGAGTGATTACCCAAAGATCTCTTGCATTCTGCCACTCTTCTGCTCAGAAATCTACTGGTTCTCACCCCTTGGCATGACATTGTGGCAACCACTCTACCTTATCAGCCTCATTGTCCATTATCTGAATTCTTCTCCATTCAAGCCAGGCAGTCTAGTCACTAGGTCTTCCCACAAACACATCCAATTGCAACACCACAGTCTCGGAACCATAGCTCGTACAGTTTCTGACACCTGAAATAATTTATCCGCTTATGAAAATCCCATTTAATTTTTTAAAGATCCAGTTAAATCTCTGATTACTCCAATTCATTCACTGGAGTGAATTCCCCTCCCTTTTACCTCCTCATTTGACTTGACAGTCACATACTAATTTGCATGACGGATCACTTTTTACACCAGTGGTTTTCAACAGAAGGCGATTTTGCATCACAGGGGAAACTGAAGGCCGTGGAAATGTCTAGAGACATTTTTGGTTGTTGCAGCTGGGGAGGGGGTACTGTTGGCATCAAGTGAGCCAGGACCAAGGATGCTGATAAACAGCCTACATTGTGCAGGGCAGCCCTCTGCAACAAAGAATTATCCATCCTAAAATGTCAATAGTGCCAGTGGTGAGAAATGGAAGCGCTGTCTTTTCAAGTGGATTGGAAGCTCTCTGAGCAGGAACATTGTCATTCACTATGTCTAGCACAGTGCTGAGTATCTATGATAGCATTCTTTGATAAATGTGTGTTGATTATATGTCAGGATCTATATAGTTGAGTAAAGAGAAAAAAATTAAGTTAAAATGACGGGTCTGGTTTTACTCTTCCTTTATCTAATAGAGTTTAAATATCACCTTTAAATGATGTCATTTTAGACTAATGCTCGATGTCTTTTCTTCTTTTTTTTTTTTTTTTTTTGAGTTGGAGTCTCACTCTGTCACCCAGACTGGAGTGCAGTGGCCGCTCCCGGCCACTGCAGCCTCGACCCACTGGGCTCCGGCGATCCTTCCGCCTCCGCCTTCCGAGTAGCCGGAATTACAGGCACGCGCTACCATGCCCGGCTGATTTTTTAAAATTTATTGTAGAGATGAGGTCTTGCCAAGTTGCCCAGGCGGGTCTCGAACCCGCGGGCTCAGGCAATCCACTCACCTCAGCCTCCCAAAGCACGGGATTACAGGCTGAGTCACCGAGCCCGGCTATGTCCTTTCTTCTTAAGCTCTTTATGTAACAGTTGGTCCCTACAAACAAAAAAATGGGGACAGTGAGTAGTTAAGGCACTTGTCTAAAGTTGTCGATTATGGTGGAACTAGAGAGAATAGGAGTCTCAATCTTTCATTTTCCATTCAGTGGCGTCTGAGCAAAACAGCGACAATTAATTCACTCATTTAACAGACAGCTAATGAATTCCTATTGTATAGCAGACACTGGACGAGGCTCAGTTCTCACATTTTGGTGTGATGCATTCATTGCTGAAAGCTGTGTCATGTCAGAGCCATGTCACTGCCATAGCATACATTTTCCCACGAAAGGAATGCTGTGATCTTGACCAGGGGTTAGGCTCCTAGCATTTCACAGATATGACTACGCATGTAACATAAAGGCAATTATAACCAAATTATAGTATTGGTTCCACAATAAATTAAAATAGAAAATTGTTCTCTAAGTTCTTTAAATAAACAATGATCTCTAGATACAATAATGTATGTATTCAACATGCAGAACAGAACTTCATTAAGTATAAATTCAGCTCAAAACTACTATAGTAATTAAAAATGTATATCAAATACTGTATTGAGCAATAAATATATCTAATTTCTCCTAATTGGGGAGGGCTTGGGGTTAGTGTGTGAAGCTAAATTTAAAGCCCCAAATCTTTTTTTTTAAAGTTGTCTCAAAGAAATTGGAATTGGACTTTTCATGTTCTCCAGGGTCTTTTTGACACTTGGCTGCTAGCTATCAGAACATTTTGCACTTCCAGAAAAGCTATAAAAACATTTAGCTGATCATCAGCACAACTTTTTTTTTTAAAGTGCTTCAAAAATTTTTTTAATTGTAAATACAAAGATAAACAGTATCCTGGAATGGAGAGAGAAAACAGAGAGAATTGCAGCGTGGGTGTTTAATTAGGCAGCGACTGCCTAACTGAGCAGCACAGGTCGAAGCAAAGGGGTACAGGAACTGCCAGCAGGGAAAGGAGGACTGGATCCAGTCACAAGGAAAAACTGGGGCGAGCTCAGGCTGAAAGAAGTACTGCGTGTGCTTGGGCAATGACTGTGATTTAGCAGCAGTTTAATCCATGCTGAAAACAAGAGGCTCCATCCTTTAAAACCTGCTTCATACCTCATTGATGATATTTTACATCCTTTCCCCAAACCCACGAGGACCATCTAGTAAATGAAGCTGCTCTGAAGTGGATTAAATGTTCAGGCTGCATCCTAGCAGTTAAGCCTCATCTAATCTAAGAATTAGTGAAAATTCATAATTTGCATTAGATGCAAATATCACATTACTATCATTTCAAGGGAGACACATGAAAGACTACAGTAGAGGTCAGATGCTGATATCTTATAGGGTAGTTTGATATTGGATCAAAACCTCTATCATTTCTTAAAAAGCTCATTAAGATCTGAGCTGCAAAATAAACTTCAGAGAAAAAAATGCAAAGCTTATTTTAATTAATGGAGGTAAATGCATTATTTGTAGAAGTCAACCTGAGGAAGATTCATGTGGGATTGTTTCAGCAAACCCTATGATCTTCCGCACTGGCCCCTCCCCATCTCCCCCTGCCATGTCTAGCACACACAACAATAAATAGTAAATGATAAAATGACTGACATTTCTTGAGCCTTTCCCATGTGCCTGGTCTGTGCTAAGTGATTCACGTGGATAAGTTCCCTTATTCCTCCCCAAAACACTATGCAGTTAGTACTTTTACTACCTCCAGTTTACAGATGAGGAAGCTGAGACTCAGAGAGGTAGTGGATAGTCCAAAGTCACACAGCTAGCAAGTAGCAGTTACAATCCCAACCCACGTGGTCTCACTCCAGAGTCCAAGACTCCAGCACCATCCCCTATCTGTCACCCACTTTCAATTTGTATCCCTTCTTTACACTGTCCTCCGCATCTGTCAGCTGTAGTTCTTACAGGAGTGGATGAAGCTGTCCTTACAGGGAAGGCATTAGGAACCACTGTACACATGCAAGGTCAGCCACACACAGCACATACCGAGCCCATCCCTGATTTGTACAGGAGCCAAGCTTTGCTGACTTTGCTCAGTCTCCACATGGGCAGCCCTTCTCCCATCAAGACTTGTGCTTGGCTGCCATTTCCCTCCCTGCCTACCCTTGAGATAAACTTACCCTCTTAGTTCCCTTGTGTTGCAGATGAGTGCATACACTGAGGCTCAGCAAGTGAAATGACCTGTCTAGGAGCCACAGCTCCAGGCCTCGATCCTGCCTGAGGCACTTCCCTGCTGGGTTGCCTTGGGCAAGTCAGTAAATCTAGCTGAGCCTTAATGTTCTCACTTGTAAAATAGGAACAATACTGGTGCCCACCTTGTGGAGTGGTTGTGAGGTTTCAATGATAGGATGTCTGCAAAAAGCCTGGTATAGTGCCTGGCACTTGGTAAGTACTGTATAAATGGTAGCTATTATGGGTCTATATCAGAGACGTTGTTTTCAGCCAGGATGAAGCGAGACAGGAGAGCAGTTTCATATTAGAGTGTGGTCTAAAACCTATTTGAATGATGAAAAGGTCACAGTTCTTAGGGAGCCAAAAGAGGGTAAGTTTATCTCAAGGGTAGGCAGGGAGGGAAATGGCAGCCAAGCACAAGTCTTGATGGGAGAAGGGCTGCC
>CAUYQG010080765.1:0-44926 GCA_963574415.1 Tarsius wallacei | reverse complement strand
TGTATTAGGAAAACTTGTGCCAGCACACTTTTTTTTTTTTTTGATTTGGAATCTTACTCTGTCGCCCAGACTGGAGTGCAGTGGCCGCTCCCGGCCACTGCAGCCTCGACCTGCTGGGTTCCGGAGATCCTTCCACCTCAGCCTTACAAGTAACTGGAACTACAGGTGTGCGCTACCACGCTCGGCTAATTTTTTGATTTATTGTAGAGATGAGGTCTCACCAAGTTGCCCAGGCAGGTCTCGAACCCGCGGGCTCAGGCAATCCACTCACCTCAGCCTCCCAAGGCGTGGGATTACAGGCTGAGCCACCGAGCCTGGCATGCCAGCACACTTAAAGGACCTGGGCTACATTTACTAAAGTGACATATGCCTAGGACTGAATTAGAAATATTTGCATCAGACATACCCAGGGTATGTCTACTAAAGGAAAATATTCCTAGAACTTAATTAGGAATAATTGCACTAGCAAAGTAAGATGATCAGATCTATATCTACTACAGGGACCTATGCCTAGCACTGAATCAGGAATACTTACACCAGGAGTTTGAGGGGACCCAGGCTGTGTCTACTAAAGGGATGTATGCCTAGAAATAAATTAGAAATTCTTGCACTAGGACAATGAGGGGGCCTGGGCTATGCCCATTAAAGGGACATATCTAGAACTGAAACAGTAGTACTTGTATTAGGACACTGAGAAGACCCAGGCTGTATCTACTAAAGGTATGTAGTTCTAGAACTAAATTAGAAATAGTTTCACCAGCAGAGTTATGAAACCCAGCTAATCTACTAAAGGTACATATGCCTAGTAGTGAATTAGGAATAGTTCCAGAAGCAAAGTGAGTAGACCTTTGCTATGTACACTAAAAGGACATATGCCTAGAACTGAATTAAACATACTTGCACAAGCACAGTGAGGAATCGCAGGCTATGTTTACTAAAGGGACATATGCCTAAAACTGAATTAGAAATAATGGCACCACTACAATGAAAGTACCTGGGCTATGTTTACTAAAGGGGTGTATGCCTGGTACTGAGTTAGGAATACTTGCATAGTACAGTGCGAAGGATTGGGCTGTTTAATAAAGGGACGTATGCCTAGTACTGAATTAGGAATACTTACACCACCAAGGAGAGGGTACCTGGGTTATATCTACTAAAAGGAAGTATATCTAGTACTGAATCAAAACTATCATAGAACTGTTTGTTTTTTTCCTTTTGGCTTGTTTGAGTTCCTTGTAGACTCTGGATGTTAGGCCTTTGTCAGATAGACAGTTGGCAAATACTTTTTTCCCTTTCTGTGGGCTGTTTCCCCACTTTCTTGATAGTTTCTTTTGTTTTGCAAAAGCTTTTCAGTTTGATGAGGTCCCACTTGTCTATCTTATCTCTTATAGCATATGCTTTTGGAGTTAAGATCGGGAATTGATTGCCTGATCAATGTGCATATGTGTTTTTTGTGTTTTCTAAGATTCTTACAGTTTGAGATTTTTTTGTTTAGGTCTTTGCTCTTAGAGTTGATTTTTGTGTATGGTGATAGGTAGGGGTCCTGCTTTGTTCTACATGTGGTAAGCTAGTTTTCCCAGCACCATTTACTGAATAGGGTCTCCTCTGCTCAGTGGTTGTTGTGGAGGCTTTGTTGAAGATGAGGCGGTTGAGAAATTGAGGTTTTGCTTCCAGAATCTTTATTCTGTTCCATTAGTTTATGTGCCTGTTCTTGTACCAATATCAGACTGTTTTGATTACTGCAGCCTTAAAATAAAGTTTAAAATATGGAAGTGTGATACTTCTCACTTTGTTTCTTCTGCTAAGGATTGTTTTGGCTATTTGTGGTCTTTTTTTGTTTCTATATGAATTTCTGCATTGTTGTTTCCAGGTCTGAGAATAATGATGTGGGTAATTTAATGGGTATTGCATTGAATCTGTAGATTGCCTTGGGTAGTAGGATGACCATCTTAACAATATGATTCTTCCAATTCATGAGCATGGAATATTTTTCCCTTTGTTTGCATTTTATAGTTTTGGTAGTAAAGGTCTTTTGCGTCTCTGGTTAGGAAGATGCCGAGGTATTTCATTTTTCTGTGGCTATTGTGAATGAGTATATGCTTTTTATTGGGGTCTCTGCATGCTTGTTGTTGGTATATAAAAATGCAACTGTCATTTTCACATTGATTTTGTATGCTGAGACTTTGCCAAAGTCATTTTATTAGTGCTAGGATGTTTTTGGCAGATTCCCTTGGAATTTCAAGGTTCAGTATCATATTGTCTGCAAAGAAGGATAGCTTAACTTTCTCTTTTCCTATCTGAATTCCCCTGATTTCCTCCTCTTGCCTGATTGCTCTAGATAGGACTTCCAATACTATATAGAACAGGAGGGGTGAGTGTGGGCGGCCTTGTCTTGTTTTGGTTTTCAGGGGAAATGCTTCGAATTTCTGTCCACTTAGCAATATGTTGGCTGTAGGTTTATTGTAGATGGTTCTTACTATTTTGAGGAATGTTCCTTCTATGCCTAGCTGTTCAAGGGTTTTTATCAAAAAGAGATGCTGGATTTTGTCAAAAGCTTTTTTCTGTGTCCAATGATATGATCATGTGATTCTTGTTTTTACATCTGTTAATGTATTGAATTATGTTTATGGTTTGCAAATGTTGAACCAGCCCTGCTTCCCAGGAATGAAGCCAAATTGGTCATGGTAGATGATTCTTGAAATGTGTTGTTGGATTCTACTTACTAGGATCTTGTTGAGAATTTTTGCCTCTGTGTTCATCAAGAAGGTTGGTCTATAATTCTCTTTATTTGTTGGGTCTTTACCAGGTTTGGGTATTAGTGTGGTGTTAGATTCATAAAATGATTTGGGGAGAGTTCCGTCTTTCTCAATTGCCCAGAATACTTTTGATGGTATTGGTATCAGCTCCTCTTCTTATGTTTTGTAGAATTCAGTTGGGAAGCCATCAGGACCAGGGCTTTTTTTTTTTTTTTGGCAGGAAGCTTTCTTATGATGGAGTCAATTTCTTGGGTTGTTATTGGTCTGTGGAGGGTTTCAATTTCTTCTTGTGTCAACCTTGGGAGGTTGTGTTATGTAAGAAACTCCTCCATTTCATTTAGGTTCTTGAGCTTGTTTCTGTATAATGTGTATAGTACTCTCTGATAACCTTTTAAAATTCTTTGGGAGCAATTGTGTCTTCATCTATTGTGTTTCTAATTGTGTTTATTTGGGCTTTTTCTTGGTCAACTTGGCTAAGGGTCTGTCAATCTTATTATTTCAAAGAACCAGCTTTTTGATTTGCTGATTTTTTTTTCTATAATAATTTTTTTTTGTCTTCTATGTTTTGTAGTTGGGCCTTTATCTTGGTGATCTGGATTCTTCTGCTGAAGTTAGAATTTGGGTGATCTTGACTGTCCAACTCCCTTAGGTGTGATGCTAGGTTGTTTAGGTTGTTTACCTGTGGTCTTTCTGTTTTCTTGATGTGTGTGTGTGTAGTACTATACATTTCCCTCTTACTACTTCTTTCACAGCATCTCAGAGGTTCTGATAAGACATGTCTTTGTTTTCATTTGTTTTCAGGAATCTTTTAATTTCTATCTTGATTTCCATGTTGACCCAGGAGTCGTTCAGCAGTGTGTTGTTTAGTGTTTATGTCTTTATGTGCTTTGAAGGGATCTTTTTGGTGTCAATATTTATTTTTATTCCACCGTGGTCTGAAAAGATGCATGTTATTATTTCAGTCTTATAGAATTTGTTTATGCTTGATTTATGGCCAAGAATATGATCGATCTTGAAGTATGTTCCATGTGGTGATGAGTAGGATATAAGTACTATGGTTGTACGGTGGTGTGTTCTGTAGATATATATTAAATCCATTTATTCAAGCTTCAATTTGAGGTTCCAGATCTCTATATTGATGTTTTGCCTCAATGATCTAAGGTTGTTAATGGGTTATTGGGCTAGGACAGTGTTAGAGTCAATGTCCTCCTTTGGTTTACTAAGTAGTTGCTTTATAAAATCTGGTGCTTCTGTGTTGGGTGCATATGTTTAGTAAGAATATAGCTTGCTGGTGGATTGAACCCTTTATCATTGTAGTGTCCTTCTGTATCCTTTTAAATTATTAATAGCTTGAAGGGTATTTTGTCTGATGATAGAATCTCAACTCCTGCCTTTTTTGTTCACATGAAAATTTATTTTTCATTCTCTAATTTTGAGTCTGTGGGTGTCCTTTGTAGTGAGATATGCTTCTATTCTTTTTTTAAACCAGTTTGTTATTCTATGTCTTTTCAGCTGTATGTTTAGTCTATTCACATTCAAGTTAATTATTAAAATGTGAGAGTTTGTCCTTGCCATGAGGTCTTATAAAGTTTTTTTTTTTTGTTTTCTTTTAACTTTTGCATTGATATATGTGTGTGTTTTCAATTCTGCAGGTGTGTTGTTTGCTCTTTTGGTTCTGTGTTTTCCTGTACTCTTGTGAAATGCATGGCTGTTCTTTTTTTCTTTCTTTCTGTGCTTAATACCTTCTTAAGTGTCTCCTGCAGACCTGGTCTGGAAGTAGCATAATCTCTTAGGGACTGGATGCCTGGGAGGGATTTTAATTCTCCATCACTGATGAATCTTAGCTTAGCTGGGTAGGAAATTCCTGGTTGGAATTGTTTATCTTTGAGAACTTTGAAGATTGGACTTCAGTTTCTTCTAGTTTGTAGCGTTTCTATGGATAAGTCTGGTACTATTCTAATTGGTTTTCCCGGTGGGTAGTCTGACCTTTCACTGTTGCTATCTTTAAGATTTTTTCTTTTATACCTACTTTGTGTAAGTGAATTATTATGTGTCTAGGAGTTGGTCTTCTCATTTGATATCTTGTAGGGGTTCTCTGAATCTCTTGTATTTGCATGGTCATGTATCTGATGAGATGAGGGAAGTTTTCTTGAATAACCTCATGAAATGTTTGTTCCAAGGTGTTCTCTGTTTCTCTTGCTTCTTCAGGTATAGCGATCAGACATAAGTTCATTCTCTTAATATAGTTGCACAACTCTTGGAGACTTTGTTCTGTCTTTTTAAGCTTCCTTTCTAAGTTTTTAACAGAATGGATTAATTCTATATTTTTGCTTCAAGCTCTGAGATTCTTTCTTCTGCTTTGTTAATTCTACTTTCCCTACTTGTCAGTTTGTTATTGATTTCATGGATGGTGTTTGTTATGGCCAATATGTCTTACCATTTATGTTATCTTTTCTTCTCCCCTTTCTTGATTCTTGTTCATCTTTTCTATCCATTTCTTAATCTCCGCATTTGTGATCTCAGACCAGTCATTCTAGGTGATTGCCATTGTTTGAGCTCTGAGATCTGTATTTTGGGGTACTATCTTTTTAGGATTCTGAGGGTTACCTGTGTTCTTCCATTGATTTTCTTCATTTGTGAAAGATTTTTCTCTCTCTTTAATACTGTTACTCAGTAAGAGAGATAATAGCTTTCACTTCTGTAATTTGCTCAGCACCCTGTCCTTCCCTAAGTAGAGCCTATGGATTTGTGCAATTTTGAAATCGGGCTGGGAGTGAGGAGCTGTGCTGTCTCTTTGCAGTTTTGAGGGATAAGTCAGGTGTAATTGGGGGAGCTGAGATTCAGAAGCTGCCTGTAGAGCACAGATTGGAGTGTGGGCCCACTGGGACCCACTTCCCACCAATACCCAATATGTCCATGCAATGGAAACACGTGTGTACCCCCTGAACCCAAAATAATGTAAAAGAAAGAAAAAGAACAGGAAAGAGAAGAAGTAATAAGGAAAGAAGAAAATCAAACAAACAAACAAACAAAAAGCCAAAAACCAAAAAGAAACAAACAAAAATCTTTGAGAGCCAATGAACCCACTCTCACACACATACACTCATGCATGAAAAGAAGAAAAAACATGAAAAAAAAAATTAGGCACACATATGCTCACATGTGAACAAAAATTATTTTTTGTGAGTGTAAACCTCCATCTTGTGGCAGGCTCCTGAAATTTCAGGCTTTTTTGCCAGACCAGGCTGCTGGTACACCTGGCAGACTCACCCACTGGAGGAGCTTCTCAGAGTTCAAATGCCACCCCTGGCTTCAGCTGTGTTCAGCCCTCTGAGTGGTGCACAGATAAGACCTCCTTCCACATGGGTCATATGTTTCCCAAACTGCTGAGGGAATGGTGCAGGGGCTAGATCAGTTTGTCATTCACCCCTTCCCTTTTCAGCTAGATTGTCTTCTTCTGAATCCACCCATTGTCCCACAGCTGGGCCAGTGTGGGGAATGAGGTGACTGGGACTCTGCACCAGTTTTGTCTCTCTGGTTCATGGTGATCAACTCCAGAGAGATGGAGTGTTAATCCCTCAGTCCGAGGATGCAGCTCCATCACTCAGTGGTGGGGACACTGGAGCACTTCTCTGTCTAGTTTCCCAGATGACAGTAATGGTGACAGGCTTGCATCTTCTCCACAGGGTTCAAGTGCCTGGTCTGCTCACTACATTCTCGCTGTGGCCTTTGTGCCAGTAACTGGCCTGGTGTTGAAGAAGGTGGCAGTGGTGGAATCTGGTGCCAGAAGCCCAGTGACAGCCATTCCCTGCAGCTTCTTCTGAGAAGGGTCTTGATGACTCTTGTCAGTTTCCAAAGATGATGTCTGTTTCTGGGCTGCAGAAAGCACTGGGGACAGAGCTGCCTTGGTAATGGCTGCTTCAACAAGAGAGTCCGGGGCACTAGCTCCCAGGTCTCCACTAAGTCAGACACTTGCACAACTGCTTACACATGCACACACACACACAAATTCATCCTTGCACACATTTACTCACACAGACTCACATACTCTGCCCAGTTCTATCACCATCTTGGATCCAGGTGGGTATATCTACTAAAGGGACTCATGCCTAGAACTGAATATGGAATACTTGCATCAGCAAAAGAAGGGGGCCTGGGCCAGGTATACTCAAGGGACATATGCCTAAAACTGAACTAAGAATACCTGCACCAGCACAGTGAGAGTATCCAGATATAGACGTATGCCTAAAACTGATTTAGAAATACCTGCACTAAACATGGAACCAACCATGCTGACCATTGACAGAGGACTGGATAAAAAAATGTGATACATATACATGATGGAATATTATGCAGTCATAAATAAGGACAAAATTATGAACTTCACAGAAGCTTGGATGAACTTAGAGTCTATAATATTGAATGATCTATCACAGAAACAAATAACTGAGTATCACATGTTCTCACTCATAAGTGGACCTTGAACAATTATCATACTATAAGAAAAGGATTGGCAATAGTGGGAAACTGTCAGGGGATGGGAGGCAGGATTGGCAGTAGTGGGGAACTGCTGGTGGGGCATACTTTATCAACAAGGGTACCTGCATAATGAACATTTGTATACGTAATCCTGAATTGTACCCCACATCTTTAAAAAGAAAAAAGAAAAAGAAAGAAAAAGGAATTTAACTGAGAAGATCTGGTTAAGTATACTAAAGAGATGTCTGCCTAGAACAGAATTGGGAATACTTGCACAACACAGTGAGAGGACCTGGACTATATCTATTAAAAGAATTTAACTGAGAACTAAATTAGGAATCCTTGCACCAGAACGGTGCAAGGACACAGGCTATATCTAATAAAGGGACATATTTCTAGAACTGAATTAGAAATATTTGCACTAGCACATTGGGAAAACACAGGTTATGTCTACTAAAGGGACATATGTCAAGAACTGAATTAGAAATACTTTCATCAGCACAGTGAGAGGAACCGGGATACATCTTCTAAAGAGACATATGTGTAGAAATGAATTAGGAATAATTGCACAAGGACACTGAGAAGACCCAGGTATGTCTGGTAAAGAGACATATGCCTAGAAATGAATTAGGAATACTTAGACCAACATGGTAAGGGGACCTGGGCTATGTCTGCTAAAGGGACTCACATGAGACACTGAATTAGGAATACTTGTACCAGCACAGTGAGAGGACCCAGGCAAGTTGGCCAAAGGGATGTATGCCAGGAACTGAACTAGAAATACTTGTACTAGCATACTGAGAAGACCTGGGCATGATTACTAAAGGGACGTATACCTAGAACTGAATTCGTATTACTTGCATCAGCACAGAAAGAGGACTCAGGCTATGTCTACTAAAAAGACTTACGCCTAGTACTGAATTAGGAATTCCAACACCAGTACAGTGAGAAGGTCTGGGCTATGTCTACTAAAAAATCATATGCCTAGTAACATATTAGGAATACTTGTGCCAGCATGGTGAGAGGGCCTGGGCTATGTCTACTAAAGAGACATTTGCCTAGAGCTGAATTAGAAATACTTAAAACAGCACAGTAACAGGACCCAGGCTATGTCTACTAAAGGTACATATGCCTGGAACTGAATTAGGAATACTTGCACCAGTACAGTGAGAGGACCTGGGCTATGTCTACTTAAGGGATGTAGGCTTAGAACTAATATAGAAATACTTGACCCAGCATGTTGAGGGCACCCAGGCTATGTCTACTAAAGGGATGTATGCCTAGAACTGAATTAGGAATACTTGCACAACACAGTGAGGCAAACCAAGTTATGTCTATTAGAGGGATGTATGCCTAGAACTGAATTAGTATTACTTGCATCAGCACACTTAGAGGGTCCAGACTATATCTACTAAAGGGACATATGCCTATAAATGAATGAGAAATAAGCACAACCACAATTAGGAGAACTGAGCTATGTATACTAAAGCAACATATGCCTAGAACTGAAGTAAGGATATTTGCACCAGCCCAGTGAGAAGACTCAGGCTATGTATACTAAAGGGACATATGCCTAGAACTGAATTAGCAATACTTACACCAGCACAGTGAGAGGACATGGGCTATGTCTACTAAAGAGATGTGTCAGGGCTTCTGGACAAGATGGCGATGGAACAGGTTGAACTGTGAGAGTATCTGCAAAAGTGAGTGTCCATAGAGACTCTCTGCATGAGTGGGTGTGTGCTGGTGAATGAGTGAAAGTCTGTCTGAGGGGAGACTCAGCTTCATGCACTCAGGGCTCTCCTCCAGAGGTGACTGCAACCCACCACTGCCCTGAGATTGGAGACTCAGATGGGCAGAATCTTCTGCCATTCTCAGGGCTCTCTTGAGAGGAGGCAGCAGATAACAGCTGTCCCTCACCATCTGGCACCTGCCCATGCCATTACCTGCAGCAGTATACCAGGCACAAGCAGGAGGAACCATGGAGAAGGCAAGTCATGGACATCTGGAATAAAGCTCCAATGCCAGTGGCAAGATGATGACGGGTGCCATCTTCTCAGTCCCGGGACCAGGCAGAGACCTTCATTGCTCCACTCAGCTCTACCCAGCCTTCATCTTGAGACCCAGAGGCTATCCTCTCATCAGACTCAGAGAGACAGATGCTCTTTCCCCATGCTGGAGCAGGCACAGACACAACAGATCTGAATGGGAGACTTGACAACAACAGACTCATCCTCCTCTCACAGTAGCCTGTGGGGCATCTGACCCATGCTGAGAGCAACCTTATCAACCTGTGCTGAAAGCAGAGGGAAGGAACTAGAAACCAGATTTGCTCCCTAAGGCAGAACTGGCAGCTGAAAGGAACCTGGAGTTGCAGAAATGGCCACAGAGCGAGCTTTTCTTTTCTTGTTTGTTTTAGTTTTAGTTTTTTGCTTTTTTTCTTCTCCCTTTCTTTCTGTTTTTGTTTGTATTTTTGTACTTGCTTTGTTTTATTTTAATGTTGTTTTCTTAGATTTTTTTGTTTGTATAGGGATATTTTTGAGGGAGGGTACACTAACGGGGGGGGTTGCTTGTTTGTTTGTATGATTATCTGCATGTTTTTGTCTTTTTTGTTTTGTCTGTCACTGTTTCTCCATTTATTCATTAGTTGGTACGTCTGTCTGTTTTCCCTCTTCTTCTTCTTCTCTCTCTCAACCTCCCTTTTGTCTTCCTCTTTCCTTTTTTCCATTATTTTCCCTTTTCTTATCTCATTTTTCTTTCAGGGGAAACAGACACCCTCACTGCATGGACAGATTGTAAGGCAGTGATAAGTGGGTTCCAGGGGGTCCACACACCTATCAGTGGATACTGGGATCTGCAAATAGCTTCTGAATCACAGCTCCCTCCTCAGTTAAATCTCAAAACTGAAAAAAAGCACAGGCCCCCACCCCCAATCCAGCTTTAGAATTGAACAAAACCAGAGGATCTACATAAGGAAGAATAGGAGACTGAACAAACAAAAGTAAAAGCTATCCCCCATCACTGAACAACAGAATTAAAGAAAAGGTAAAAGGAGGGGAGGAAAACCTACACAAATGAAGAAAAACCAAAGGAATATTATGATTCTCACACACGCCTGTGGGAGGTCAGTCACAGAAAATACAGACTCTGGAACTCAAACAATGAAGAGCCTCCAGAATGACTGGTCTCAAACCACAAACCCAGATATCAAGATATTAATAGAAAGAATACATAGAAATGGGGAGAGACAAAAGGAAAGAATGAAGAAGTCAATAACTGAGGTAACAGCAATAAATAATACAATGAATGAAATAAATAACAAACTGATAAGCATGGAAGGCAGAATTAACCAACCAGATGAAAGAATCTCAGAGCTTGAGGACCAAAATATGGTTAAAAACACAGAAAAGAAGCTTAGGAAGACAGAACAAAACTTCCAAGATGTGAGTGATTATTTCAAGAGGCCAAACTTAAGATTAATTGGAATCCCTGAGGCAGATAGAGAGACAGAGACCACCCTGGAACAAACATTCCATGAAATTATCCAAGAAAGCATCCCTCATCTCATCAGTGACATGACCATTCAAACACAAGAAATTCAGAGAACCCCTGCAAGACAATATATGAGAAGACTAATTCCTAGACACATAGTAATTC
The DNA here is from genome assembly GCA_963574415.1 of Tarsius wallacei. NCBI lineage: Eukaryota > Metazoa > Chordata > Mammalia > Primates > Tarsiidae > Tarsius > Tarsius wallacei. The sequence continues at coordinate 34,034 of CAUYQG010080765.1, read as the reverse complement.
GTCTACACAAAGTAGGCATAAAAGAAAAAATCCTAAAGGTAGCGAGAGAGAAAGGGCAGACTACCTACCAGATAAGGCCAATTAGAATGGCAGCCAAGAATGTGTTTGATCTTAGAGTAAGTTCCATGTGGTGATGAGTAGAATGTATATTCTGTGGTTGTTGGGTGGAGTGTTCTGTAGGTATCAGTTAAATCCATTTGGCCAAATGTCATGTTGAGGTGCCAGATATCCTCATTGACTTTTTGTCTTGATGATCTATCTAGGTTTGTTAGTGGGGTGTTTAAGTCTCCAGCTATGATAGTATTAGAGTCAAGATCTTTCTCTAGTTTACCTAGAAGCTGCTTTATGAAAGTTGGTGCTCCTGTGTTGGGTGCATATATGTTTAGGATGAATATTTCTTTTTGATGGATTGAACCTTTTATCATTATGTAGTGACCTTCTGTGTCTTTTTGAATTTTTGATAGCTTAAAGGGTATTTTGTCTGATATTAAGATTGTGATTCCTGCTTTCTTTTGTGTTCTGTTCACATTCTACTCATCACCACATGGAACTTGTGTCTTGTGATACATTCTACTCATCACCACACGGAACTTACTCTAAGATCGAACACATCCTTGGCCATATATCAAGTATAAACACATTCCACAAGAGCTTGGAGCTCAAGGAGATCTTGGAGCTCAATTTTCTTTCTTTCTTTTTTTTTTTTTGAGTTGGAGCCTCACTGTCTCCCAGACTGGAGTGCAGTGGCCCCTCCCAGCCACCACAGCCTCGATCTGCTGGGCTCCAGCAATCCTTCCACCTCAGCCTTCCAAGTAGCTGGAACTACAGGAGCATGCTACCACACCTGGCTAATTTTTTATTTATTCTAGAGATGAGGTCTCACCAAGTTGCCCAGGCGGGTCTCGAACCCACGGGCTCAGGCAATTCACTTACCTCAGCCTCCCAAAGGTGCGGGATTACAGGCTGAGCCACCGAGCCCGGCAGAGCTCAATCTTCAATGTTCTCAAAGATAAACAATTTCAACCCAAAATTACCTACCCAACTAAGCTAAGTTTCGTCAGTTATGGAGAATTAAAATCTTTCTTAGACATTCAATCCCTAAGAGTTTATGCTGCCTCCAGACCAGTTCTATAAGAAAAATTTAAGAAAGTATTAAACACAGAAGAAAAAAAATGACAATACCCTTTCCAAGAATGCAGGAAAAAGATTGAAAACACACATGAATCGACCCCAAAATCAAAAGCAAGAGAACAAAGAAATAAGCAAATAAACAGCAGCACTGACAACAAACTCTATAAGAACCTCGTGACAGGGATAAATTCTCACATCTTAATAATTAGTCTGAATGTGAATGAACTAAATACACCATTGAAAAGACATAGAATGGCAAAATGGATAAAATATCATGAGGCAACAATATATTATCTCCAAGAGACTCATCTCACCAGAAAGGTCACTCACAGACTCAAAGAAAGAGGATGGAAAACAAAATTTCAGGTGAACAGAACACAAAAGAAAGCAGGAGTCACAATCTTAATATCAGACAAAATACCCTTTAAGCTATCAAAAATTTAAAAAGACACAGAAGGTCACTACATAATGATAAAAGGATTAATCCATCAACAAGAAATTTCCATCCTGAACATATATGCACCTAACACAGGAGCACCAACTTTCATAAAGCAGCTTCTAGGTAAACTAGAGAAAGATCTTGACTCTAATACCATCATAGCTGGGAACTTAAACACCCCACTAACAAACCTAGATAAATCATCAAGACAAAAAGTTAACAAGGATATCTGACACGTCAACATGACACTTGACCAAATGGACTTAACTGATACCTACAGAACACTCCACCCAACAACCACAGAATATACAATCTATTCATCACCACATGGAACTTACTCTAAGATCGAACACATCCTTGGCCATAAACCAAGTCTAAACACATTCCATATGATTGAAATTCTGCCATGCACCTTCTCAGACCACAGTGGAATATCAGCACGACCAAAGTTTCCACAAAGACCCACTAAGTAGCATGATGCTAAACAACTCCTGGGTCAACATGGAAATCAAAACAAAGATTAAAAGATACCCGGAAACAAGTGAAAATGAAGAATCATCTTACCAAAATCTATGGGATGCCATGTAAACAGTAATAAGAGGGGAAGTCATATCTCTATTAACACACATGAAGAAAATGGAAAGATCACAAGTTAGCAACCTAACAAATCACCTAAGGAAGCTGGAAAAGCAAGATCACCAAAACTCTAACTTCAGCAGAAGAATCCAAATCACCAAAATAAAAACCTGAATTTGAGACATAGAAGACAAAAATATAATACCAAAAAATCAGTGAAACCAAAAGCTGGTTATTTGAAAGGATAAACAAAATTGATGAACCCCTAGCTAGACTGACCAAGAAAAAGAGAAAAAAAAAAACCCAAATAAACACAATTAGAAATGAAAGGATCAAGTCACAGCTGACCTGGAAGAAATACAAAAGATTATCAGAGAGATTACTATGTACACCTGTATGACAACAAACTCAAAAACCTAAATGAAATGGAGGACTTTCTTACATCACCACAACCAGGTTGAAACAAGAAGAAATCGAGATCTTAAATAGACCATCAACAATGCAGGAAATTGACTATGTCAAAAGAAAACTACCTACAAAAAGAGCCCTGAACCAGTTGGCTTTTCAGTAGAATACTACAAAACATACAAGGAGGAGCTGATACTAATCCTATTGAAAGTATTCCAGGCAACTGAGAAAGATGGAACTCTCCTCAAATCATTTTATGAAGCTAACATCACATTGATACCCAAACCAGGTAAAGATCCAACAAATAAAGAGAACTACAGGCCAAATCCTTGACAACCATAGATGCTAAAATTCTCAAAAAGATTCTAGCAAACTGGATCAAACAACATATCTCAAAAATTATCCACCATGACCAAGTAAGCTTCATCCCCAGGATGCAGGGTTGGTTCAACATCCACAAGACCATAAACATAATTAAATACATCAATAGATGTAAAGACAAAAACCACATGATTATATCATTACATGAGGAAAAAGCTTTTGATAAAATACAGCATCCCTTCCTGATAAAAACCTTGAGGATCTAGGCATAGATGAAACATACCTCAAAATAGTAAGATTCATCTATGAGAAATCCACAGCCAACATACTGCTAAACAGACAGAAATTGGAATCATTTTCCCCGAAAACCGAAACGAGACTTTCACCCCTCCTGTTCAACATAGTATTGGAATTCCTAGCTAGAGCAATCAGACAAGAGAAGGAAATCAGGGGTATCCAAAAAGGGAAAAAGGAAAAAGTTATCTCTCTGTGCAGTCGACATGATTCTATACCTCGAAAACCTAAGAGAATCTGTCAAAAACCTCCTTGCATTGACAAATGACTTTGGCAAAGTCTTAGGGTATAAAATAAATGTGCAAAAGTCAGTTGCATTCCTAAACATCATCAATAAACAAACAGAACCCCAAATAAAAAGCACAATCCCATTCACAATAGCCACACAAAAAATCAAATACCTTGGCATCTTCCTAACCAGAGAAGTCAAAGACCTTTACAAAGAAAACTACAAAACACTGCTTGAAGAAATCAAAGATGACACAAAAAGAAAAATATTCCATGTTCATGGACTGGAAGAATCAACACTGTTAAAATGGCCATCCTACCCAAAGTAATCTACAGATTTAATGCAATACCCATTACATTACCAACATCATTCTTTTCAGACCTGGAAACAGCAATAGAGAAATTCATATGAAAACATAAATGACTATGAATAGCCAGAACAATCCTCAGCAAAAAAAAAAAAAAGTGGGAGGTATCACGCTCCCAGACTTTTAAGCTTTATCATAAAGCTATAATAACCAAAACAACCTGGTATTGGTACAAAACAGGCACATAGACCAATGGAGCAAGATAGAGAATCCAGAAGCAAAACCTCAATTTCTCAACCAACTCACCTTCAACAAAGCCTCTACCACCAACCACTGGGGAGAGGGGAGTATATTCAGTAAATGGCGCTGGGAAAACTGACTGACCATGTGCAGAAGATTAAAACGAGACCCCTACCTATCACCGTACACAAAAATCAATTCTAAATGGATCAAAGGCCGAAATGTAAAACCTCAAACTATAAAAACCTTAGAAAATGCAGGAGACACCCTTATGGAAATCAGAACTGGCGACCAATTCCTGATCAAAACCCCAAGTGCCCATGCCATAAGAGATAAGATAGACAAATGAGACTTCATCAAACTTAAAATCTTCTGCAAAGCCAAAGAAACCATTGAGAGAGTGGGGAGACAGCTCACAGACTGGTAAAAAAATATTTGCCAACTGTATATCTGACAGAGGTCTAACATCTAGGATCTACAAGGAACTCAAACATGACATAAAGAAAAAAAATAAACAGCTCCATTACAAAGTGGGCAAAAGATATATGAGTAGACACTTTCCAAAAGAAGACATATGAGCAGCCAACAGAAACATGAAAACATGCTCAACCTCACTAGTCATTGAAGAAATGTAAATTAAAACCACACTGAGATACCATTTAATTCCAGTCAGATTGGCCATCATCAATAATTCAGAAAACAACAGATGCTGGAGAGGATGTGGTGAAAAGGGAACACTTCTACACTGTTGGTGGGAGTGTAAACTAGTATAGCCACTCTGGAAAACAGTGTGATGTTTCCTAAAAGATCTAAAACTTGACCTCCCATACAACCCTGCAAACCCCCTACTGGGAATATACCTAGAAGAACTCAAATCACTCTATGAAAGAGACACCTGCACACACATGTTTATTGCCGCATTATTTGCAATAGCAAAAACATGGAACCAACCGTGCTGTCCATCAAAAGAGGACTGGATAAAAAAATGGTACATATACCTGATGAAATATTATGCAGCCATGAAGAAGGACAAAATTATGAACTTCACTGCAACTTGGATGGACTTAGAGAATATAATACTGAGTGATCTACCACAGAAGCAAATAACCAAGTATCACATGTTCTCACTCATAAGTGGATCTTGATCAACTGTTGTAATACTATAAGAAAGGGATTGGCAGTAGTGGGAAACTGCCAGGGGAGGGTGGGGGTAGAATTGGCATTAGTGGGAAACTGCCAGGGGCGGGGGAGTTACACCTCAACAACAAGGGTACCTGCATAATAAACATTAGTATTCCTAATGCTGAATTGCACCCTACATATTTAAAATTAAACATTAAAAAAAAAAAGACATGTGTCTAGAATAGAATTAGGGATACTTGGACCAGTGTAGTGAGAAGATGTGGACTGCATACCTCGTACTGAATTAGTAATACTTCAGCACAATGAAAGGAACCAGGCTATATCTATTAAACGGATATATGTCTGGAACTGAATTAGGAATCTGTGACCATTACAGTGAGAGGACCCAAGCTATGTCTACTAAAGGAACAAATGCCAAGAACTTAATTAGGAAAACTTGCACCAGCACGGTAAGAGGACCCGGGCTATTTCTACTTACGTGTTGAATGCCTAGAACTGAATTAGGAATAGTTGCATTGCTCACCCTTCTTTATTTTTGCAAAAGTCTGTGTGTATTGGTATAGTCTTTCCTTTAGCCATGAGTCAAACTAATCAGCCTCTGCTTACTCTCATCTGGTCTGTGCCAACCTGCAAGTGTAAATCAGCACCGGGAAGTGGCACAAAGGTACCATCCAACCACAGCAGTTGATCTCAACTCAAAATGCAACACTCACTGGTCTCTTGGCATTCTCTCCTACATTTCCAAATTATTTTTGAAGAATTAAGGATTTTGAAGAATTAAGGATTATAGTTTAGGAGAGATCTTGGATCGCTGGTCTGGATGAGGAGGACCACGTGGTTAGTCCTGTCCCTACTCTATGCCCCACATGACAGTTTCCCAGCTCAATCAAAGTTCTCTACTACCTGGGAGCTAAGTCTTGAGGTAGTCATTCCATCTGTGGACATCTCTTTAGAAAGTACCCTCGTTCTTCTTGTTGATTGTCTAGAATGTGTCTCTCTAGACCAGGGGTCCCCTACCTTTTTGGCATCAGGAATCCGTTTTGTGGAGGTCAATTTTTCCATGGACTGAGGGTGGGGGCAGATGATTTTGGGATGCTTCAAGTGCATTACATTTATTGTGCACTTTATTTTTTATTATTATTACATTGCCATTAGGAATTGGCAAGTGTGGAAGAAAGCAGACCTTCTATGGATAGCATTCACCAATCTTAGACAAGTTATCCTTTCCCCAGGTGTGGTGGTCAGTTTCATGTGTCCACTTGGCTAGGCTGCAATCAAACACAAATCTAGGTATTGCTGTGAAAGTATTCTGTAGATGTGGCTAATAACTACGATCAGCTGACGTTAAGTGAAGGAGATGATCCTTGATGTTTTGGCTGGGCCTCATCTAACCAGTTGATGGCCTTAAGAGCAAAAACAAGGTTTCCCTGACGGAGAAAAGATTCTGCCTGTGGACTCAACCTTAGCTCCTGTCTCAGTTTCCAGGTTGCACTCCCTGCTGGCCTGCCCTGGGATCCTGGATTTGCCAGCCCCCACAACCACATAAGCCAAAGACTTGAATTTTTTTTTTTTTTTTTTTTGAGTTGGAGTTTCACTCTGTTGCCAAGGCTGGAGTGCAGAGGCATGCTCATGGCTACCGCAGTCCCAACCTGCTGGGCTCAGATGATCCTTCCTCCTCAGCCACCAAGTAGCTGGGACTACAGGCATGTGCCACCATGCCTGGCTAACTCTTTGATTTATTGTAGAAACAAGGTCTCACCAAGTTGGCCAGGCTGGTCTCAAACACTTGGGCTCAGGCAATCCTCTTGCTTTGGCCTCCCAAAGTACTGGGATTACAGGCATGAGTCACTGCACCCAGCTGAAATGTATTTGGTAAAATGAAATGGTTCTGTTTTCCTGTCACAACCCTGAGAAATACACCAGGAACCTCATTTCTAGGAACTTGTGCTTCCAGATACATGATGAATGAACACAGCTATTCATGGCTACACCCTGCTTAGCGAAAGACTGACAACAAACACTGTCCATTAATAGGGGTAACAGGTTCAATATGCCATAGCCGGAGAGTAGGATACTTGGGTGCCAATGAAAATCATCACAAGCACTGAAGCCGAGTGACTTCCAAGGCACAACACAAGAAGCAGGGGGCAGAGCAGCATGTGTGCTCTGCTCTCCTTGGTGTAAAAATAGTTGCACGATGTGCATGCAGAGGAGCTTACAGTGCATGGAGTAGTCCTTGGAGGGCAGAGAAGAAGGGAGAGCTGGGGAGGGGAGCTGCTTGGCTTGGATAGGGTTGGTTGGAGACCCACTTGCCCCTGTCACTCATTCTACCTTTTGGATTTTGAGCACGTGTGTGCCTCACCTACACTCAAGCACATGGTTCATTCCATGAAGCAGTTCCTCCAGCACACAGGTGCTGAGCTTGGCTGCAGGAGAGGCAGCTGTGTCTCCTGTTTCAGCCTTAAGTGTTTGCTCTCAGTGTCTGCAGAAATTGGGTTGACCCTTGATTTCAGCCTTGCTGCTCCCAGTGTGATCTTCATCCAGTAGCATGGATGCCCCATGGGAGCCTATCAGAAATAAGCTCAGCCACATCCCAGACTGCAGTCAACATCTGCATTTCATCAAGGCTCCCAGGAGGCCCTCCTGCAGGGTGGAATTGGAGAAGCATTGCCTTACAGTGTCCAAATTGTGAGGTGACGAGGACATCTGGTAAACCAAGAGATTACGATTTACTTTCCCTGCCCAGATTTGTATACAACCCTACAGCTCTACCTGAGTTGTACCTGTGTCACCACCTCCTTCCCCCAGGATGAATCATCCTGGACATTACGTGATTTGAAACATGTGGTGTCAATCAAAGCATGTGTCTATGAGATAGCTTCCATTTAGTGAGTTGCCATGGCATTCCTTCACTGAACTAAGGAACTTATCCATGCTGTCTCATGGAACAGTCTCCAGAATCTAGGAGGAGACAGCATTTTACAGAGAAGAAGGCTGAGACTCAGAGAGGTTAAGTAACGACCAGAGCTATACAACTGATCAAAACCAGATATCAGTGACTGTAAGCCACAGCCCCTTCTGTCTGTCTGAGGTTGAGCTGCTTCTACGGAGGTGAACAAAGACCTGAACGATGAAGCTGACCGATGGCCACCTCCAGAGAGAGTAAGACTCAAGAGAGAGGCATTCAGAAGAAAAGGAAATGCCATATAACTGCCTTTCTGAGACAGACTCACCTGGTGGTAGGTGATCGGATGCTGAAAGATCTCAGCCATGGAAGAGTTTTCAGAATCTTGTTCAAAGAATGAATCACATGATCTTTTATTCCTCTTTTCCTCTTCCATTTCCTTCTCTCAAACCTTCTACAATATCCCCGTAAACCTTGTCTTGGCAGTAGATAATCTGCTCTATCTGGAAGTGAACTCGGATCAACTTGTCACCTTCTTTTTCTTGTTCTGCTCGAATGTCTTCGATTTTGGACCGTGGTGAAAGAGAAACATGGCTCACTTTTCCTCAAGAAGTGAATCCCTGAATCATAGAAAGATAGGTCATTGAAAAGTCCACAAATATCAGGTTACCCAACTTGAGTGAAATGGCACATTTCTTTGAAGTAGCCCTCTGGGCCCCACCTCAGCTTATCTAAGACAGTGCTCCCACTCCTGACTGAGGGTCCAAATCTCCACAGAAGCCTTAGCCACATGGGTGACCAGGCTGGGAACTTGCATAGACTCTGGTCTCAGGCTGCTGACTAAGTATCTTTTTTTTTCTTCAAGGGCTTTTATATTGATGATGAGGAGTATCCTATCCATCAGAGTTCAAAAGGATAAGAAGAGAGGGTAAAAGGTAAATCAGTCAAATTCTATGTTTCATGTTCCTGGGGTTTGGAGAAACCCCCTGGCCAAAAAGCCAAGGAGGAGAAACTTTACACAAAGAACATCTGGAACCTTCCAGACCTTGGCGAGAGCCACCATGTGTGGTACACAATGCCAAGTGTATCCTAAACACTTTCTTCTATGTTCATCACAACATACTGAAGTTCTTATTAGTTCCGTTTTGCACATGGAGGGCGTCAGAGGCACAGGCCGGTGCAGTAGCATATACAAAGACCTACAGCTCATGAATGGCAGAGCCCATCTCCCCATCTGTGCCGGGGAGCCCTATTTTTGAGAGTGGATGAGCCTGGTGGGGGTATGGGGATATCTCATTTCCTCTTGTCTTTTTCTTTATTCTTGAAAGATATCATTTTTATAGTTGGCTTACTCAATGAGTTTTTGAATTTGAGGCCATTTTCTTCAGATGTGAAAATCTTCTACACTAACTGTGGATATCTTGTTCCGATGAGTTTAAACAGTTTATTTCTAAATTCTCTTTATCTCATTGCTTTTATTCAGACATTATTTATCTTATTGCTTTTATCCAGAAATTAGTAAAATTAGTAAGATTCACAAATTAGTGAGATTCTCCCAATCTATACAATAAAGTTGAAATAGTCTTAATTCAAAAAAATCTTTCTCCAGTGTCAGGCTTAATTTTTCTTTTTTTAAATAACACACTGTTGGTTTTACCTTGGCTGTTCTATGAAGGTTAAAAAAGTCCTCAAAAGGTTTTACCGGAACATCTGCAAAAGTGAGCTGGACAATATCTGATCAAAGAGGAAAAAATAGTTCAATATTGATGGGACCATTTTTACTCTTCCTAGTTTGCAAAAAATTAAAGATTACATGGTAAGAAGTGAGGCTTCCTCTCTCCCTCCCTCTTTTCTTCTCCTCTTTACCATAAATAGAAAGGCATGTTATCTTGCTGAGGAACTCACTGGAAGAATTTTAAAACCTGAATGCCTCAGCATATGTTTGACATCTAAACTTTTTATCCTAAATACAAATAGTTGCAAAGAATATAATTTCTGGAAAATTATAAATATATTATATTCTATAATAAAACTGTCAAATCACTCTTAAATCTCAACAGAATCTGAATGTCCACATTATCTATTTGAAAAGAAATACAAAGACACTCAAAAGTTTCGTCACTGGATGAGCTGTTATGAGGCTGTCTCCAGCACCTTAGTTCATGGACCCATGAAGGATTATTATTGCTGCTAAAATGAGACCATTGAAGTCTGAGTAAGATGTTGTAAGTCAAGGAGAGGGTAAAGAAAAGAGATTCAATGCTGAATCTCTTCAATAACATCTGGAAAACCAAGAAAGCAAAGTATTTCAAGAAGGGCATGGTCATGGGCCCCTATCAATCTATGACAAGGCACATCATCCTAGATTCCTACTCCATTCTGGAATACTGACATATCTACATGTATAGTTATTTAACAATTTGCCTTACTTCTTAGAGAGTTCAAATAAACAGAGTATTCTGAGAGTTGGAAGCAACCACAGTAGTGGTCTTCGTCCTCATTCCTGACATAGGGCTCCTAAGTTTGGTGCAGACTTGGGTTTGAACCTCTCCCTGCCCTAGAAATAAAATGACTTAAAAGTGAAACCAAGAACTCACCAGTCACCTTGTGCAGCATGTCAACAGCTGGCTCCTCCAGGGCTTTGATTTACTATTTTATGATCTATTCAAGTGTCCTATAATTCACAAATCCTGGCAGCTCTCTGCCACGATACTGATTTTCAAATTTCTGGATTTCGTTACTCATAAGGTCATAACCTACAACAGAAAAGAATAGCTTTAAATTATTTTTCAAAAAAACCTTGCAGATTTTTTCTAAATACAATACCATTCTGAACTTTCTGAAAATAGGAGTGGCAAGAAAAAATGATATCAAATCAAATCTAATTTGCTGATTGCAAAGTATTCAGGGATTGCAGTAAAATGACAGATCTCAAGGTAATTTTCCTTAGTCATCTCAAGATGGGGATTGTGGATGCCAGAAATCAGCAAATGCAGAAATTTCAAGTAAGAAACATTCTTGAAAAGGTACTTGAGTATGAACTTCTGTAAATTTTATTTTCACCAAAGAAATTGTACCATAATTGAATATATTCCTTACTCGGACTGTGTGTCTTTTAAAGAGTAGAAATTAATATGAACACTCAGTGGAGTCAATTATACAACCCATATTCACGTGTAACAGCATGAGTAGAAAGTATTTATAAAGCAGATGGGATACTGGAGTAACCAGGCACACCAAACTGTATTAATGCAACATGGTATCATGGCTCACTGTATAAAATGATTTTTTTTTCTTCCCAGGCTATGTAGAGGCACCCCTATCAGAAACGGAAGTTAAGAAGGGCTCTGAATTCTCTTTTTGAAGAATGAATCAGGAATGGTAGTCTTGTACCCTCTTTTGGCCAAGAGATTTTTTCCCATAGTAGTGTTTTATTGAGATATCCATCACATACTATACAATTCTCCCTATTAAAAGTGAGTTTTAGTATATTCACAAAGTTGTACAACTATCTCCATAATCTAATTCGTGAACACTTCTATCAGTTCAAGGAAACCCTGTAACTATTGAGACAAGATAGCTAGTTTAGGCATGTGGGAATAGAAAATTACTGAGCTAGAGGTTAAGAAACCTTCCCTGTGACCCGTAACTGACATGTGACTGACACAACTCCAAAATTCGTATGTTGAAACTTAATCTCCAACATGGTAGTATTAAGAGGTGGGGTCTTTGGGAAGTGATCAGGTCAGCAATTGTGAACAGAATTACAGGCACACCTCTTTTTGTTGCATTTCACAGACATTGCACTTTTTTTTTTTGAGTTGGAGTTTCATTCCGTCGCCCAGTCTGGAGTGCAGTGGGATGCTCATGGCCACCCCAGCGTTGACCTCCTGGGCTCTGGCGATCCTTCTGCCTCAGCCTTCCAAGTAGCCGGAACTACAGGCGCAAGCTACCATGTCCAGCTAATTTTTTTTTTTTTTTTTTTTTTTTTTTTATAGGTAAGTTATCACCAAGTTTCCTGGTCTGGTCTCAAATCCATGGGCTCAGGCAATCTACTAGCCTTGGCCTCCCAAAGTGCTGGGATTATAGGTTGAGCCATTGAACCCGGCCAGATATTATACTCTTTACACACTGAAGGTGTGGCAACCCTGTGTTGGGCAAGTTGTCAGTGTCATTTTTCCAACAGTAAGTGCTCACTCATATTTCTGTGTCAGCGTTTTTAAGAAATAATGTTTTTTTTTTAAAATAAGGGTATGTGCGTTGTTTTTTAAGCATAATGCTACTACCCACTTACAGCTACAGTATAGTGTAAACCTCACTTTAATATTCTCTGGAAACCAAAAAATTTGTTTGACTTACATTATTGCAATATTTACTTTATTTAAATTGTATGGAACTGAACCCACAATATTTCTGAGGTCTGCTTATAGAACCTTTATTAAAAAAGAGGTCCAAGGGAGCTTGTTCATTGCTTATGCCATGTGAGGACACAGCTATAAGGTGCCATCTTCGCAGCAGAGAATGAGCTCTCACCAGACACCACATCTTTCTGTGGCTTGAACTTTGACTTTTCAGCCTCCAGAACTGTGAGTAATGCATTTCTATTGTTTGTAAATTACCCAGTATACGTCATTTTGTTATTGCAGCACAAAGAGATTAAAACACTCACTAATTGGAAAATTTTTTTCAATTATAACATTCATCTGTGGAACTCATTCCAGAGCTTGGTAAACAGCCAGGTGTCTTCATCTTCCAGTTTCCTCCCCTTGCACTAAAGCAGTGATATCCTGATTAAATGTTTTACTTTTCTCAAGAAGAATAAACATCAGTATAAGCAGAGATCTTTCAAAATCAAAAAGGAGTTTGTGTCCTTATTCCAGCCATCCTCACCAACTGCCTCACCTCTTCTGTCTCAACCCAACTTATCAGGTTCATGATGGTACCTTGACCCAGTGCTATGGCCTGAATGTTTGTGTCCTCCCAAAATTTGTAAGGTGAAACTTAATCTCCAACATGGTAGCACTAAGAGATTGGAGGTTGTGTGTATGTTGAGGTTTGGGAAATCATTTCTCACCTCTTTATGTGGAATCCTGGGAAAGAAGAGGCTTTGAGACCAGAAAAATCTCATCCCTATTCTCTCTGGGGATGTGGATGACCAAGAATCAATGAAATGACACATGACCATCCTTCATTGTGACGCCAACCTCCAGACTCCCATCATTCCCCTAACCAGTGTCTCTCAACCATGTCCCCCTTTTGAGTACTGTGGACAGGATGTATTGGGATCAACTCTGAGGGTGTGAAGGAAGAAGTGCACAAGGCACACATTCCTTTTCTGACAATGATGTCTAGGATTTTCCAGCTGGCAGTGGGTTGACATTCACATCTATCAGGAAGAGCATTTTTTCCATTTCACCTTCTGTATGTTGACACCATACTTTTGAAAGTCCTCTGTTATTTTCTGGTGAGTAGCCTTTATTTGCTCTACTAATAGGGACATAGATTTCTGAGGAAGATGGAGAGAAAAATCCAGGTAATGTATAAATATGGACAGGGAATGAAAAGGGGGTTCGAGGCTTCCTTCTACAGATCTGCTGCATGGGCCATTTGACCTCCTGGCTTCCTCTAAAAGGAAGATTTTCCAGGTGGGGAGAGGGCACATTCAAGGCACTGTTTTCTACCCAGGTCTTCCCATTCCCCACTTCGGTGAAAACAGTCTCAGGAGCCACACTGAGGAATCCACTTTGCATGGTTCCCGGGCTCCATAGAATAACCCAAGGACAATTCCTACTCTGATCAGATCACATAAACCCTCTGTAGGGAGATTAGAAAGATCCACTTGCCTAGTAGGTCCTGAAAAAGTGACAGTTGGAACAATTTGAGAGTCAACAACTTATATGTTTTTTGTTTGTTTTAGAAAGCAGGATTTATTAAGAAGACAGGAAAGCTCCTACAGCGGGAGGGGACCTGAAAGAGGTTGCCCTGTATGTTATTTTTACAGATAAAAAGTTACCGAGGACTTTGTTTTCTAACAATATAGTTGACTGCACATGCTTACTCACCCTTCCACAGAAAACATCTAAAAATGCTGGCTAAAATGTTAAAAGCTGCCCCTTTAAATGTATCTGTGAGCTGATAAGTTAAAAAGGGATACTCAGAGGCCAAAGCCAGGTGACAGTGGCCACCCAAGAACTCAAGAAGAAAGCCTCAATGAAGCCAGATTTGGTCTCAAGTACACTTGTCTAGGTAAGAAAACTTGAACTTGAGTCTATGAACCTGACTTGGTGCAGAGGCAAAAAAATCAATCCCCCTGAGCTTGCTCAAGATGGGGAATCTAATAAGGAAACATCCTCTTTCTGCATAAAGGTGCTACCCCAAAGAGCTCCACTCTCATTATCACGGTCAGCTAGAAACAAGCCTGTTCTCTACCTGCAATCCTGGGCACTGTGTAGAAGACCTTGAACTCTGGTGCTAAGTTGAACACTTGAAAAATCAAGAGCCTATTTTTAGGCATGTTTGAAAAAGAACCCCAGGGAGGTTTTAGAGATGAAAAATATGTTCATTACAATGGCTAAGACATTACAGTAGTGGCTGGCAATGAGAAAGGCAGAGTTAGTAGAATGCATGTAAAATTCTAAGTTTTACTGAAGTTAAGTGGAGATAGTCTATCAGCATCCCACCCAAAGTGCGGTCCTCTGACAAGCATCATCCACATCTCCTGGGGACTTGCTAGAAATGCAGAATTTCAGTCCTCACCACTCCAGACCCATCAAATTCGAATCTGTATCCTAACAAAATCCCTAAGACATCTGTGTGTGTAGCAACATTTTAGAAGCCAATAAGTTTCACCTCTGAGTGTGTGGGATTCTTTTCAGAGAACAGACAGCTCTATGGGTACTTACACAGATGTGCATGATGAGCTCTGTGGTAAGTCTGTCTGCCAGATAGGGAACCTTGGCCCTTTCTTCCTCTAGAAGTTCCCTGCAAAGAACACAAGATAGATTTCTGTCTTTATATGCCCAGAATGTGCAAATCTGCCTTCCTCTGCTGGGAAAAGTCAAAGCTACTTTCAACTGAGTGAAATGTCTTGCAACAGGTACCCAACCAATATTCAGAACTGGATTAAACAAAATTAGGATGAATTTTAGCAATCTTGAATATTTCAACAATGATGTGGACTAATCCCTTCCAGCAAATATAATAAATGTGTCTCATGACACTTGACTATAGAATTGGTCTTCATCAAAATACACATCCACACCTGTAGAGGTGTTTTCATAACACGCACTCCCTTTTATGTGTGATATATATATTTATATATTGCACATATTGCATGTAGGTATAGGTATACATAAAAACATATTGATGCATATTTGCATAAGTGTGTGGATAAATACAGAACAGAGAGACATACCTTTGCCCAGGATAAAAATTTAAATTATGGGCTGTCTAGATGAAGGAAGCCAAGCACCTCCTCACTTTACACAAATCTGTGTTCACACAGTGAGTTACAACAGGGTGTTCCACATTTTTAAAGAAACTTTCAGGATATAGGCAGCAGGGTCACATGAGTTTCCAGGACTTGTTGTGAAAGTACACTCATACCCAAGCTTCAGTTTCTATACTTGTCCATTTTTTAAAAACTGTGATAAAATGCACTTAACATGAAATTGACCATTTAAACCATTTTTAAGTGCACAGTTCAGTGACATTAAGTACATTCGCACCGTGGTGCCACCATCATCACCATCCCTCACCGGAAAGTTTTAATTATGAAGAACTGAACTCTGTCCCCATGAAGTACCAACTCTTCAGTCTCCCTCCCCAGCCCCTTGCACCCACTCTTCTACTTTCTGTCTCTATGAATCTGACTACTCCAGGGACCTCACAGGAGTGGAATCATACTGTATGTGTCCTATTGTACCTGGTGTATTTCACTCAACGTAATGTCCCCAAGGTTCATCTGTGCTGCAGTAAGTCAGAATTTCCTTCCTATCATGCTCCATTTTATAAATAGACCACATTTTGTTTATCCACCAGTTGCTGATGGACACTTGGGTTGTTTCACCTTTTGGCTACTGTAAATAATGCTGCTATTGGTCAGGCACAATGGCTCATACATAATCCCAGCACTTTGGGAGGCCGAGGTAGGCAGATTGCTTGCATCCAGGAGTTTGAGACCAGCCTGGGCAATGTAGCGAGACCACATCTCTACAAAATAAATTTAAAAAGAAAAAATTAGCCGGGCACAGCTGCACGTGCTTATAGTTCCAGCTACTAAAGAGGCTGAGGTGGAAGGATTGCCTGAGCCCAGGAGGTTGAGCTGCCATGAGCTGTAATCATCAGGATTGTGCCAATGCACTCCAGCCTGGGTGACAGAGTGAGACCTTGACTCAAAATACAAAAATAAATAAATAAAAATAATAATGCTGCCATGCAGAATGGTGTGTGAGTATCTGTCTGACACTCTTACAATTCTGAGTAATGCCCTCTCTCTCTCTTTGCAGGCTTCTAAGATAACTGAATGCAAGAATGTTTACGACTCTACATATTCTCATTATGTTAAATCTGACCACTTTATCAGTCTTTTCCTTTAAAAAAATTTACTTCTGATATGAGGTTTACAAAGGTCTTCAGCCTGGAATTTTAAGTTAGTCATCCACATTTTCTTCTGGGATGTTCATGAATTCTTTTTAATCTTTATAAAAATATTTATATTTAATGGTAAATGTCAACAGACATTGATTTTGATACACATTGTTGAACAAGGGTATTATTTAAAATTTTTTCTCAAATAATAAAACAATTATCCCAACGTTGCTAATAATCAAACCAATACAGCCCACTTTTTTGAAATGCTGCAGTTATCACCTATCAAATGTATGTGTTCAGGTCTATTTCTGGGCTTCTACTTTTTTATGTATTCTGTTCTATTTATGCTTTTATTCCAGATCTAACACCATACTATATAAATTATTGTAGATAGTTCCCTCTTTATTGTGATTGATTTATAATTTTTTTTTTTGGCGATACTTGGGGAATTCCCATTTTATTCTCCCAGGTGAGTTCCTAGTCATTGCTGAGGTACAAACACACACACATCCCTCAAGTACCTGCTTTAGACAGCAGCCATTTTCCTGAGTAAGGACTGACATCCTTAGTGTGGGTCTATCTGTGATGAAACCCAGGCAGCAGACCTGAAACATGAATGGTCCTCAGAGAAGTCCTTCTCTCTTTGCAGTGCTTCAGACAAGCTCAGCTGGTCCTGGATTTCCTGCTGATCCTAGCAATTGATGATCATGTAGCCCTTCTTCAGGTGGCACACAAGGTTTCGTGTCACATCAACGACCTTGTCTTCAGTACCTTTGTCCACCAAATCAGGCTTTGTCAAGATTCCTATGAGCCAGAGACTTGGTTAGAGAATGCTCTGGTCACCAGGCAGAGGTGATAAACAACTCAGGCCCGCGGACCCCAGCCTCCCAGGGTTTCCTCCCACCCTTGCTACGGGACCTAGGGCCCAGCAGAGACCCTGTCCAGAGAGAACTGCAGGGTAGGTTGTGTAAAGATGGGGAAGCCCCTTATGAGTGCCCACGGGCCCTTCCTGAGCTCCACCTTCCTAGTCCGCTGTACAAACAGACCACAGTTTATCTATCCCTTCATCAGTCATGGACATCTGTGTGGCTTCTGCCTCAAATGCATCCTTCACAGACACGATTTGTTTCCTGACTTGGACCTGCCCTTTGAACCTACTATACCTTTTCTAAGCAGGAAGATAAGGGTTATGAGGTCATCTGTGGCCAACAAGAGTCAAAGGTAGTTCATGTCATCTGGCCTCAGCAGACACTAAACTGCCACCTTAGCAGGTCTTACTGCTGGATGAGGTCCGCACGCCCTGTGTGTGCTGAGCAACACCCATTAGGATTCCAGGGATGTTTTTCCACTGCAGATCACTTACCACGTACAGGCTCCCCACTTCTCGCCTATGGCCCTATCCCCCTCGGGGTCCACTTCCTGAGCCATGCTCAGCGCCTCCGTGGTGGCAATGTCCACATTACAGGGGACCACCACCAGGTTGATCATCTGCTGCCTATAGATGTACTTCCTGATGAGTGCCTTGATATGTGAGAAAATGAGAGGTGGTGATGTGTGAGTGTCCAAGGGGAATGAGGGCTGAGACAGGTCCTCTCCTTGTACTTGCTTCAGGCCCCAGGGGTCCCCCAAAGAAATAACTATGGAGAAATGAACCCAAACCTGAAATGAAAGCAAACCAGGTGGCACCTTCCAAGCCAGAGATGAGAAACTAAATTCTCTGTGGCAGAAACAGAGCTACTGGCTCAAGGAAAATTATGAGGTTTTAGCTGATTTATTTATCCCCCAGGACCTTGGGTCTGATGGTCACAATGGAAAATAAGATGACAAAAAAAAAAACACTGCTTGATTCATTCCTTAAATCTTTAATCTGTAAAGTGAGATTCAGTAATACTCAAATATCATCCCTATTTATTTTTATTTTTTGCATAGATGGGGTTTCCCTCTGTTGACCAGGCTGGTCTTGAATTCCTAGCCTCAAGTGATCCTCTTGCCTAACCTCTCAAAGCATGAGGATTACAGGCATGAACCACTGTGCCTGGCCTATTACACTTATTTCGAATGCTCTCTCATGCCACATAAAACCCTTTCCTAATGCTCATGCATTTAGATGTGCCAAAAAATGTAACTCCAGCCAAAATGAGTCACTGTATAAAACACAAAATAAACACGCATAAAATGTGTTCCCAATTTTGCCTGTTTGCCGCACTTTCACTGGAGAAGCTTCCATCAAACTTGATGGAGTGGATCTCAGCCAATGAATTCTCCAAATTCCCCACTCACATCTCCAAATATCCGCTTTGCACAACTCAGCCCTAGGCTCATTGTTGCACAAATGCAGCACCCCTGTATCTCCTCACTCCTGCCAAGGGCAAGGTCAGAATGGAGCCCGATGTCAGTGGGCTGGTTGCCCACAGCCACCCTGATTATGCCAGGAAGGTCTATTAGAGTCAGATCTGGGACATGTGGAGAACTGACCTCCAGATTGATTAGCTCATGGCTGATTTCCATTCCTTCCCCCATGATGATATTCTGGACTAGAAAAGAGGGAGCAAAGAAAACCAAATAGAGCTAGGATGGCAGGGGCTCATGACAGTGACTCTGAAAGGAACTTCTACTCTCTGTAAGTTATGGCTAAAAGCATACAATTTGGAGCAGATTCACTTTTCTGTGACTGGAGCTAACAGAATCTAAAAGGATAACTCAGTATGCTCCCTGCTGGTATGTAGGATTGTCTGTAGAGACACTGACCCATGCCAGCCCAAAGCTGAGCAGAGGCAAGAAGTTCTTTCTGGTGACACACCTCAGTCCCTCCTCTTGATGTCAGCAGAAAATGAACGACAAAGTAAAACAAACACAAACAACAATACATGGGACTTCCTAAAACATAAACTGGAAAGTTATTATGGGGGAATTTGCTCATTTTAGCCAAGATGAGTACTGGCTGTTCCTATTCTATTAAGAGATTCCTCCTTAACAATGAAAATTTCAGGGTGTGAATTTGTCTCATCAAATCCTTAACCAATACCACTTTACTTTTTCTACATCCAGAATGTCTTTTTGGTTTGTTGGATACAAACCTGGAACTTAGATTGCAAGCAATAACACCAGTGGCACATGTGACATAGTCTGCTAATTGTTTCCCCAGTGCACATTCACCTGAGATGCAGTCATGAGGTTGGGTTCTGGCCAATGGGGGACATGCGAAAATGTTACATGCAACTTCCAGAAAGTCTGCTTAAAAAGACAGGGATATGCCTTTTGCCATTGATTAGTTCCACCTGAGCCATAGCTAGCTCAAATGTGGACTTGCTGACAAAATAATGAGGGGGCCTTAGGAATAGAGGCCACACACAATGAAGAAACAACATAACAGTTTCAGTTCCTGACACTGGAACCCTCAAACCAATGCTGGTCTGCCCACCTCCAGACTTACATGTGACAGACAGAAAAAAAATAAAAACTTCCACATTGTTTAAACCACTGTGTTAGCAATTTGCTTGCACAAATGGCATCAATATTCCCTTCCAACCCTGTACACACACTACTTAACATGGCAACTTCTTCCATCAAGAAAGTCTGTGCCTTGAAATTGGACTTGACCATGTGACTTTCTCTGGCTAATAGGATCTTACAAAATGTAATGCCAGTAGACACACTGCAATTCGGAGCTTGCCTTCTCTCACTTCTGGGAACCCCTCTACCACATAAAAAAGCCTAGCCTAGCCTCCTGGAGAATAAGAGACCACACGGAGAGAAGACTTGGTCATCCTAGCCAAAGACCATGCTAGACCCTCGGCCCCAGCCAAGCCAGCCCAGAGAAAAACTTCCCAGCCAGCTCACTGAATCATGAGCAATAGAAAACATTTTAAGCCATTAGGTTTTAAGGTGGGCTTGTTACATAGCAAGAGCTGACTGATACACAAGGTTACTTTGTGTTTGCTGCCACAGGCAGGCAACCTAATCCCAACTATTACAAAATCACAGCTTGTGTATAACATTATTTCTGTAAACAGTCAACAAATGTTAATTAGTGCTCCCATCTCGACAAAAGCTAAGCCAGTCCCTTTCTACTGCTGGGTATCGGTTCACACTGCTTCAGTACTGTCCTCAGATGAATGGAACGTAAACATGTAACATGCTAGGACAATAAGGAAGATGTCATTTCTTCACCTCACAGCTGCTGCTTTGTCACCTACTTTGCCCTTATCTACACTGCTAGTGTTATTTCCCCTTCCAGATGCTTCAGACTGTTCTTTGCAGTTTGTGTTTACTAAGACCTCCCATGAATTAGCCTGAGCTAGGATGCCACAAAAACATGTGCATTTCTCTCTCTGAGGAAAAGGCACACTGCTTCAGAATGGAGTTCAATGCTGGGGGTCAGTAACTTGGGATACCTTTTTATAAGGTAACAGGGGAAGAAGCCCCCTCATTCCCATACCTGGTTTCTATTCCACCTGATCTACAGAGTAGGAAAACCCATGAATAAGGGACAGATCCTCCATCTTTGAAGATAAGTTTTAAACTGTAAAATTCACATTATTCTCAGATACTTCCATACTAAGCAATACATTACTGAGATCAGATTCTGTCCAAACGTGCTGGTCCTAATGGGGGTGGGGGGAGGAAAGGCCAAGTGTGATAGCTCACAACTGTCATCCCAGCAGCACTTTGGGAGGCTGAGGTGGGAGGGTTGCTTGAGCCTAGGAATTACAGACCAGCCTGGGCAAGATAGCAAGACTTTGTCTCAAGAAGGAAAGAAAGAAAAAAAGAAAGAAAGGAAGGAAGGAAGGAAGGAGGGAGATGGAGCCTGATGTGGAGGAGAGAGGAGTCCTTGGGGATGAACCCTGGCCCAGAAAGGCAGCAGTAACAACAGTCACAGGCAGACCCTACCCATGTCACAAGATTTGACCAGGCACCCAAACAGGAGATAATAAACTTGGGGTTGACATACCTTTAGTGATTTCCTTGTCCACCTCCAAAGCATCTGAAATCTCAATCTCAACATGCTTATAACTGACCTTGCCTTTTCATTCCTCTCCATGTGTAAGTTTCTCCAGTTTTAGTACCAGCGGACATCTTGTCACAATCCCTAGGAGGTCACACCTGCATTAGTCCTCTGCTCTTAAATGTTCTATATAAAGTCTGAGGCCAGTGGTTCTCAAACCTTTTTTCTTTTCTTTTCTCTCTTTTTTTTTGAGTCATGATCTCACTCTGTCACCCAGGCTAGAATATGATGGCATCACCTCAGCCTTGACTTCCTGGGCTCAAGCAATCCTCTCCTATCTCAGCCTCCTGAGTAGCTGGGACTGCAGGCACATGCTACCACACTCAGATAATTTTTAAACTATTTGTAAAGCTGGGGTATTGCTATGTTGCATAAGCTGGTCTTGAACTCCTAGCTTCAAGAAATCCTCCCACCTCAGGCTCCCAAAGTGCTGGGATTATAGGTGTGAGCCACCACACCAAGCCCTCAAACTCATACAATCATCTGGGAAGACATCTAAAACTGAAAATTGTCTGGTCTCACCCAGATGCATTATGTCTGGGTGATCTAAAAATATATACATTTTGAATGTGTATCCCTGGTGACTTGTTGCTCATTAATGCTTCCCTCGAGCCGTCATTATTATTCTCAGCCTTGCAACTCAAACATCATCACCCACCAGAGCATCAATCTTTATCTCCCAAGATGGTGGGTCACTTCTTGGGAAGAGGTTCAGGAAAGACACCCACATGCACGTAGTTCTGGACTGGGAACCCAAATCACTTATTCAGACCTTCCACAAACTGTAAATGACATACAACTTACATGAAAAACGTATAATGAGATGGTGTTATGGACTGAATAGTGTTCCCTCTAAATTCATATGTAGAATCCCTAACTCCAATGTGACTATAATTGAAGACAAGGCCCTTAAAGGGGTAATTGTTGTAAATGAAGTCAAAAAGGTAGAGTCCTAATCCAATATGACTGATGCCTTTATAAGAAAGGAAGAGACACCAGAGCTGCTCGTGCACAAAATGAAGGCATGTGAGAGCACAGTGAGAAGGTAGCCACCTGAAAGCCAAGGAGAAAGACTTCAGGAGAAAGTAAACGTTGAGCTTGGACATCTAGCCTTCAGAATAGTGGTAAAATAAATTTCAGTACTTTAAGCCACCCTGTGGTATTTTGTAATGGCAGCCTGAGCAGACTTACATAGAATGTAAGTTCTTACCACTGCCTCTGGGCAGGGCGACTCCTGACAGAGCTTCTAGCATAGAGCTCTTGCTTGAGCTCTGGTCTCTAATGATGGTGATGGTCAGCAGGGTCAGGTCCTGCTCCACACCCAGGACCTGCAGGGAGTCGATGAGGTCGATGCAGGGACGTACCTTCTCCTCATACTGGTTGCACAGGTTGTTCTCAGGTTCCTGGAAAAGCATAAACAACCTGCAAGTCATACTCCACTAAATACAGCCAACTTCAATAAGCCTAAAATACAGGTTATCAAATCCCCCCAAAAAAAGTAGAAGAAAAAAAATTGAAGAAATAATACACATAATTTTTTCAAACATAATGCAAACTATAAATCCAAAGATCCAAGAAACTCAACAAATCCTAAGCACAACAACCATAACTGCATCAAGGCACAATAGAGTCAAATTGCACAAAACCAGTGACAGAGATATGTTAAAAGCAGCTAGAGAATGGCATATTACATACAGAGGAACAAGGATAAGATTGATAGCATATTTCTCATCAGAAACAATGCAAGTGAGAAGACATGTAGCAATATTTTTAAAGTACTGAAAAACACCATTAACCTAGAATTCTATACCCTTCATCTTTTCAAAATGAAGACAAAGTAAATACTTTTTCAGGCAATCAAAAGCTGAACTATTTAATCACCAGCAAATCTGCACTAAGGAAATTTTAGAGAAGTCCTTCAGGCAGAAGGAAGATCATACTGAATGGAAATCTGGATCTACCCAAAAAAATCTACACCAGAAGTGGTGATTGCTATACTTTTTCTGATTACCTAAATATCTTTAAAAGATACTTAAGTGTTCAAAAAATGACAATGTACTGTGGGATTTATTATATATATGTGTGTGTGTGTGTGTATATATATATATGTATGAATGATGAATTACAAACACAGTATGTAGGCTGGGAGCAGAGAGATGGAAGTATACTATTGTAGAGTTCTTATACTATGCATGAAATGATACATGAGGGGACTCTCCCAGAAATTGGAATTATCTTTTAGAGGTCAGGCCTCTTGTAGTACAGGCTTCCCTCACTAGCTAAGTGTTCTAGGAACCCATCAGCATCCATGTACCAGCTAGCATTGTTCTGAGAGGCTGCATTCAGCTTCAGTGAATTTTTCTTGGAGATTCTTTCAACACATTTGCCCATTTTATGATGGCTGATTTAGGAGTGCCCCTACCCACATGGCAGTAAGTGTTCATTTTTGACCAAAAACAGCATGACCCCCGTGTCCCACACTCTCTATTCACTCAATCTTGCCCCTAGCAACTTTTTATCCCCTCAGATAAAAACAGTCTTCAAAGGGAAACGTTTGCCAACGTGGAAGAGGCGAAACAGAAAACGGCAGAAGCACTAAAAAGCATCCAAATTGACAAGTTCAACAACTGTTTAGAGTAGCAGGAAAAGTGTCTTAATAGGTGTATTGCATCAAATGGGGACTATTTTGAAGGTGACTGAAGTTTTAACATGTAAGAATAAATAAACAATGTTTTAAAAACAAATTTTGAGTGTTTTGGGGTCCCACATAGTAAGATACACTTATTGAGTTAACGATGTATACTGTAAACACTGAAAGACATACTTAATAAGCCAACCCAGGGGACAAAATAGAACCTTAAAAAATACTTGATTAATTCACAAAGGCAGAAAAAGAGGAAAGGGGGAATGAAGAACAGATGAGACAAATAGAAAGCAAATAGCAAAATTATATTCTCAAAACGAATTATATTTCACATTAAATATAAATGGTCTGAATACTTCCAGGATAGTCACATTGACTTTGCAGAAGTAAGAGTTCTAGCATTACCTAATTTCCATAATTATGATAAAGCTAAAGTAACCAAACAATGTGGTACTTGTGTAAAAATAGAGAGAAAGCTCAATGGAACAGAATACATATTTTAGAAATAATCCAACACATAACTGATTTTTGACAAAGGTACAAAGGCAATGCAGTGGAAAACGGTCGGCTTTTCAACAAGTGTGCTAGGACAACTGGATATCTATATGCAAAAACAAAAATAAAGAAACATGCTTTATACCTCACACCATATACAAAAATTAACTCATAACAAATTGAAATGAGCTAAATCAGTTAATAAAATCAAATTGTTAGCAAAATAATAGTATTAACCAACTTACTCCATTTTGTTTAAAACTTCCATCTTAAGTTGCCTGCCTGACCTAAGAATCACTCCTCAATGCCTACCTGTGATTACAGTCACATTCCCATAACCACAGACCCCCAGCTTTGTCTCCTTTGGGCAGGTTGTGCTGGCCATTTCCTGCTGACTGTTACAAAACTCCTTAGCCATAAGTTCCATGTAATTGTATGCTTTGTTAACTGAAATCAAATGTTACACTTTGCAAAACCCCATTGTTACATTTTCATATTTTTTTCTTATATTTTAATAGTGACCTAACCAAGGTAACTCCATTGTGTAATGATTCTTCTACCTTGTCTCTATGTAACTACCTTAAACTATATCTTGATGGCAGAACTCCAGGGACTTTCTGGGCTATAACTAGGACATGAAATTAATCAAAACTCCCTAACAATCAAAAGTTCCCATTTTGGTTGCCAAGTTCTTAGTTAATAGTTGCTATGGTCACTAAGCTGCTATGTAGCCAATACTGCAAATTTTACCTATAAAAGCTTGTCACAAACTGCACTAGTTCATCAAGAGTTTTTTCCTGGAGTTTGCCTGTTCTTGATCCGTGTGTTAATAAAAAAAACTCATAATTAATTAGACTTAGCTTGCTGGCATGACTTCTTCTCGCATACACGGTCATAACAGGATCACAGATCTAAATGTAAAATCTAAAATCTAGAACTTATAGAAGAAAACACTGGTAACTGTGAGTGAGGCAAGAATCTTGGTGACTGTGAGTGAGGCAAGAATTTCTTAGACATGGCCCCAAAGGCACAGTTCATAAAAGAATCAATTGATAATGGCTAGAAGAGAATAATTTGAATGTTTCTAGTATAAAGAAAAGACAAATATTTAAGGTAATAGATATCCCAATTATATTAATTTGATCTTTAATACATTATGTAAATGTATTAAATTATCACATGTATTTGAAAAATCAAATCAAACAGGAAAAAGGAAGCAATTGACAAACTGAACTTCATCAAAAATAAAAACATCCGATCTTTAATAGAGTCTGTTAAGAGAATGAAAAGACAAGTCATTGCCTGGGAGTAAATGTTTGCAAGGCATAAAGAACTTGTACACAGAGTATATAAAGAACTCTCAGAATTCAGCAATAAGAAAACAAACAACCAGATTAAAAACTGGGCATAACATTTGGATAGAGCTTCACCAAAGATGTTAGACGACTGGCAAGTAAGCACATGAAAAAGATGTTGAATATCATTAACCAATGGATGGTTAATGTACATTATATCTCAATAAAGTTGAGTTTTAAAGGGTGAGAGTAAATACAAAAAACCAGAAGGTATAAATGAAAATTTCAAGTGGTTTACAGAATCATGACTAAAGCAATTATTGTTCTATGTAACATACTTTTTAAAAATTAAATAGAGAAGTATAAACAAACAAACAACAACAAAAATGCAAGAAATTCCCACTATAAATGCCTTCAGGCAAAGAAGGGTTTAAAGATGCAATCAGCTGCTCATGGTTTTCTAAGCAGAGGGGACACTCCTTCCTCCTCCTCTCCTTTCAGGCACCACCCTGAGGCACCAGCCATGTTTTGTTTTTATGTAGATGTTTATTTTTATGTTACAGCAGGCAAGAGACACAGATGGGGGGGAAATGAAGAAAAATGTAAACAGTGATATTAGGGTGGTGGAAAGATGGGTGATCCTTCTTATTTTTTCCATGTCCTTCAACGATACTTTTAATATTGTTTGAAAATGTATTTAACATTGCTTAGGGAAACACAGCCAACCTGAAACAGGATAATTAACCATGGTTTTTTTATTTTTATTTTTGTTTTTAAGTTGGAGTCTACTCTATCACCCAGGCTAAAGTACAGTGGCATGATCACGGTCACTGCAGCCTTGGCCTGCTGAGCTCAGGGGATCCTTCTGCCTCAGCCTTCCAAGTAGCTTGAACTACAGATGCATGCCACCATAACTGGTTAATTTTTTGGTTTATTGTAGAGACGAGTTCTCACCAAGTTGCCCAAACTGGTCTCAAAACCCTGGGTTCAGGCAATCCTCTCACTTTGGTCTCCCTAAATACTGGGCATGAACCACAGTGCCTGGCCGACCCTTGGTCTCATAACACGTAATGATAATCAACTGAGCACATTCTAGGTGCCTGGATATTACCTGCACTTACTCCTCTCAATAGCCACATGAAGCAGACTATTATTATTCCCACTTTAGGAGACAGAAAACCAGGCTTATAACAGGAGGAATAATGACCCACGACCAGACAGCTCAAAGTGTCAATATTGGGACCTGATTCAGGTCAGACAGATTGGTTCCCGCCAAAAGTAAGTCTTGATTCTGGGCAACAAAGATACCATGTGAAGTGCAGTGGCTCATGTCTGTAATCTCAGGACTGTGGGAGGCCGAGGCAAGAGGATTGCCTGAGTCCAGAGGTTTGAGACCAGCCTGGACAACTTGGCGAGACTTCGTCTCTCCAAGAAATTAAAAATTTAGCTGGACTTGGTGACTCGTACCTGTAGTTTCAAACACTTGGAAGGCTGAGGTGGAAGGAGCAACTGAATCTAGCAGGTTGCAGCTGCAGTGGTTGTAAGCGTGCCACTGCACTCCAAGCCTGGTTGAAAGAGTGAGACTTGAAATAAAGAAAGAAAGAAGGAAAGGAAGGAAGGAAGGAAGGGAGGGAAGAAAGAAGGGAGAAAGGAAGGAAGAAACCACATGGCTTCCCTATGGAGATAACATTCTAATGATACCTCAGCGAATTTGCCTCTTGACTGAACCATGACGTGGCTTGGACCCAGGGCCTGGGCCAATCTGTGCATGAACCCATCAACACCTCACCAGGTTTCCCAGACCACAGTGGCACCCCCCCACCCAGAGTCAGCTAAAACAACATGTCTACACTCGGCTGCCAGTTGAACCCAGCAGAGCAAGTAGAGGATCCGGATCCCATCCTGCCATAAGACTGACAAGGGAACAGGCACCTCCAAGTCGTGGCAGCATTGTTGTGCAAAAGTGAAGCCTCAGATGAGCACAGATCATGTCCACATGGACAGTGACTTTCAGACAGACACTTATCAAGGCTTGATTCCTCTTGGGCACATAAGCATCTTCATTTAGCAACTGATGTTTGGGTGGAGAAGCTGAATTTGATTGTTCAGTATGCTCTTCAGAATGAACCATCTTCTTCCTGGATAAGGTAAGTTTCTAATGAAGCAGGTCAGTATTGAACAGATCAGAAGCTGGGTAAATTCACTCATGGAACCAAGACTACCACCAGAAGGTATGACCCATGAGGGCAGGGATTCTGACCAATTGTCTCCAGAGCTTAGAAGTGTGCTTGGGACACAGTGTGTGCTTATTAACACTTTATTCACGAAAAGTGAAATGGCTGGGGACCCAAAGAAACAAATGTCCAGTAAAGACAAATGCTGCATTCCAGCTCCAGTTGCATCAAGACTATGCCTCCATACCTCCAAGAAATTTCTTAAAACTAGGTATTTCCTGTCACAATTGTAGGAAAAACACCAAAAAAATTTTCACTGTAAAATTTAAACAGTTGCAAGGGATGCAATTTCTGAGGTATTTAAAAAATAAAATTGTTAACAGAACTTTCTCCAGTGTAGCCAAAGGAATCTAAATATTATGGTGATTTGGCAGCCAAATCTGTAGTTTTTAAAAAATGCATGTGACTAGGCATAGTGCCTCACGCCTGTAATCCCAGCACTTTGGAAGGTCAAGATAGGAGAATTCCTGAGTCCAAGAGTTTGAAACCAACCTAGGCAGCACAATCTTGTCTCTGCAAAAAATCAGCAAATTAGTCAGGTGTGGTGGTGCACACCTGAAATCCCAGCTACTCGGAAGGCTGAGGCAAAAGGATCACCTGAGCCAGGGGTCTGAGGTGCAGTAAGCCATGATGATCATACCTCTGCACTCCAGCCTAGGCAACAGAGTGAGATTCCAACATTTAAAAAAAGTATACACTTTAAGTCTTTTATGCTGCTCCTTTTGCTCATTGATTTCATATCTTCAATCCATTTCCCCCACATAAGTGTACCTAAATGTCATCCATTTCTTTCTTGAAAGAATTTAATTGACCACCTACCCATACTTGTCTGCTTCACAAATACATATGTATATATTTGAAACTCATGATTAAAATGTTCTGAGACCACTAGTCTCTAAATATTAAATTTCACAGCCATCTACTAATCTTGGATAAAAGTAAATGGACATTTTTCTCCCATGACTTAAAAGAAGCATTATAAGCCGGGCTCGGTGGCTCAGCCTGTAATCCCGCACCTTGGGAGGCTGAGTCTCTCACAATAAACCATAAATTTGAGAATCACTCATTGTCTACTGGGTCATTGTGAAACCTTTCTCAAAAGAGACAGCACACTGGTGAAGGAACATACACAGCAGCCCCCTCCGGTTCTTGCTGTCCCTAGAGGTGGGTGGGAGGGAAGTAGGTTTCAGCTCCATTCCTCCTCCAGACTCCCCAATAATGGCCACCTATCAAGCACATACTACAAAATGCCTAAGATAGAGTCTGCAACATTCCCAACATAATTCAGCTTAGTTTTAAAATTAACTCAGGCAGGACTTACATTCACTTTTTCTTTTGAAAGTGTTTTTCTCTCCAAAACCCACTGCATCTACATATTTTATGAATAAAAAGAAGAACATCTCCTTAAGACCAAATGCACCTACCAAACCCCACTGAGCTGTGTGTCCACAAATTGGCAGCGGGGAGCCAGGAAGGGAATGAGAGTTGTGTCCATCCAAGATTTCTGGAGCTGGAGCGGATTTCTGGCAGGTTTTCAGCTTTGGGTTCCAAAGCTGAAAGATGACACCTTTAAACATTTTAGGAGCAGTTTGGGACCCACGACTGGTGGTTAGTATTCAACCCTGCTTCCAATAATAAACTAGATTTTTAATGTGGGCAAAGAATTCGGATCATCCCAAATGCAGGGCTCAGGGGTCACCCACTGTTGGTAGGTAGAATGGTGAGAGGGGGCAGGTCTCAGCTGAGCCTGGTCTTCTCTCAGCCTCCAGGACTGTCCTGCCTCCCTCCATCCCCCATGCCCACTCTGGGTCATCTCAGCAGACTATGAGGGACTCCCAGAGGGTGAGTCCGCCCCACCCACTACACCTCAGGTTTCATCTATCTGCCAGTGAGACCGAGTATTTTAGGCCAGAGTAAGGAGCGGTTGTGCTGGGAACCTCTGCCGAAACTGCCTCTCTTTATTCAGCTGGATCCGTGAGGACCTCTTGACTCTGCCCTTCTGTGGAATCTTCTGCACTTGGACTGGTCCAGGTTGCGCTCATTAGGAGGAGATTTAAATCGCTATGGTTGGAGTTGGGATGGGCTCTCAGCCCCTGCAGTAAGTGGGGCTGGGAGTTTCTCAATGCACTTCACCTGCCCCCTTACCGGACACCTCCCCCTGATCCTCTCTCCTTCCCACCTCCTAAGGCAGGAATGCCTTAGGGTTGGGGGCTGTTTTTAATGGGCCGCTGAGAGCCTCAGCAGCGTGTGGGTGGGAACCAAAGCCAGAATCAAGAGTGGTCTGAGCCTGCCTGTCACTGCTGATGTTGTTGTTGTTGTTGCTAACAGCAGAGAAATCTGTGCGTTGGTCAGTGGGTGTCTTCAGTTCCTGCTGATGGCTTACAAGGGTCATTCCAGCACCAGCGGGACTTCCCAGGCATCATGTGCTAATGGCTGTAACTTCGCTCTTGTCCCCTACCTGCACGCACACCCACACCAACTTCCTCCTCTCCCATTTATCTTTGTCCACCTCAAACAGGGTGGGGGGCTAAGCCCAAGCAGACCCATGGGTGGCCCTTTCTTTGGGGCTCCCATTCCCAGTTAACGGGCTGTGAGTGGGGAATTAAGAGTCTCTGACTAGCCCCTGAAGACTCCTGTGATTAGGAAGCATCACCCCCAACCAATCTCAAGGCCCATAACCTGCCCTGGCTTTAGGTCCTGGGGTCGGGAAGACATGGATAGAACCAAATTCAATATGGCTGTGCCCGAAAGAAAAGGGCGAGGCCCCACAGCCCGCTTCCTGGTCTGAAGTCTGTTTTGCTTTGCAGGATTCATTTGGCTGGGCAACCCCATCCAAGGTGGGCTGGCTCTCCCAGGAATCAGTAATGACGTCCGTTTCCCCATATGCACACACTTTAACTTCCTAGTCAAGAACCAGTGCCAACTCATCTGGGGCAGTGAGCAGGATGGACTGAAGTTTTCCCACGCAGGAACAATGCTTCAGAAATGCAAGGTGGTGAGAGCAGAGGTGGCATCCAGGGGCCCGAGAGTTCACTCTGGGCAATGCTATTGCTTCTTCCAACCACAGGAGGCTCTGTCCAAAGGCTCTTGTTCTTGAACAAATTTGAAAAGAGCCAAGGGCAAATGAAAACTGGGTGGAGTCATAGCCTTATCCAGGGCGGGACTCGGGGGAGGATAAGGAGGCGCCCTGCCCGGGACACTTGACTACTCACTCTTCATTGGTGCAATGCCTCCATCAGTTGTACATCCCAGGAGCTTCCCTTGCCTGCCTGGTCCCTCCCTGACCTTCTATTTGGGTACCTCCTTGCTATCCACATGCACAATAGCAGGGCCCTGAGGAGTGCAGGTAGTGATTTGGGTGTGAGATTCAGCAGTAATACAACCATGGCTCACATGTACTGAGCATGTAGCATTGATGTGGGGTCCGAGTGTTTGATTCACGGTGCTGACACACAATTTACCAAGAGAGAGATTTATTAACCAGGTTCGACTGGCCAGGGCCTCTCTCCAGACTTACAAGTCTCTAGGCGAGGGCCCCACACTGTGGCAGGGGCCTTTCTTAAATATGCAAAAGCCCGCCTAATCCACAAGGCCATTTTAATTCAAATTCGAACAACACAAAACCCGCCAGAAGAGGGGCTTGCCCGCCACAATTCAAACAGAGAAAAGCCCACTAGAATTTGAAAGGGGCTTATCACACAACACTCACACACTGCCAGTGGGGGTTATAGAAGCAGAAAAAGCTGGTTAACTTATCTAATATAGCCACTTGGGGCTTCCAAGTAGGGCATTCTTTCCAAGGTTTCCAAGAATTACTAAGTTTTAGGGGAGAGGTCACAGCACAGTTTCAGCATACTCAATATATGAGGTTATAGTCTTGTTACATTTCACATAATTCATCACACTTAATATGTAAGGCTTCACACAGGTTCCACACGATTCATCACCTCTTACAGCGTGTTAAGTGCCTGCCTGAGGGATTCATGTGCAATCACTCACCTTCACCGCCACTCTATGAGGGGAATAGGTGTACTGCCCCCATTTTCTGTTTGAGAAGACAGAGTCCCATAGCTGGGAAGTGGTAGAGCTATGGTTCCAACCCAGGCTTTTGTTCCCCAAGCCTGTGCTCTTTAGTGTCTTGCTAAAATCAAGAGGCAGCTCCTGTCCTCAGGAAACTCACAACCTCCCACCTGAGTTGCAGATGATGTATTCTCCACTAAAGAAATGCCAATTACTCTTTTTTTTTCTGTCAGGTAAGTTTCAAATGCTCAGCTCTTGAGAATGACCCCTTTGTCTTCCAGGCAATGCTAATCCAGCCTCAGCGCCCCCTCGCCATCCCTGAACATAGCACCCACCTCATGCTCCTGCAACTTTTTTGATGCTGGCCCTTCTGCTGGACTGTCCTTCCCCCATAGTCTCTGGCAAAGTTTCCCTTCCTTGCCAGCGTCCACCGTCTCATCTATGCAGCTGTCCCTGAAAGTTCCAAACCCTGGGTCAGGTGTCTTTCAGGTCCCCACTGGCCTTAATCAGACTATGACACTGTTGCATCTCTAGGGGACATTCTGGATAGTGGGGGATGTGGCCACCTCCTCAATGGCACTGTCACCCCCATAAGGCAGGGTGAGATCTTATCAAGCTTGCATTTCCTCATTGCCTACCATGGGGCCCAGGACACCTTACAGTTACTCAATAAGTGCGAGCTGAATTTAATTGAATTAGAAGTGCCTTTGGGCCTCCCACCGTGGCACAGCCTGGGTCCTGTGCACTTAGTATGATTTCTTCCCTCCATAAAAATGTATTGAGCTGTTGAACCTAAATAAGCAGAGCAATCAGAATTTAATTGAAAGCAAGTTTATTCAAGTGAAGAGTTTAAGGACAGCTGTCTGAAAACAAACTTCAGAAAAGGGATCAGTGCTCCAAGGTGAGAGAAGGTAGGGGTAATTTATATAGGCCAAACGAGAGTCACTAAACAATCACACTGACCTACTCTCTATGCAATCACAGGTGCCCCAGGGGTCTCCAAGTGTCTCTGGACCTAGTCCAGCCCTCTCACCACCTGCATGGAGAGCTGAGCTGGGGTTCATCACATTCCTCAAAGTCGGTACATTTCCTCAAATACTGGTGAAAAGTTGCAGGGGTGCCCCACTGAGGGGAGAGCACTAACCCAAACCTCTCAGGATGGTGTGCAAGGTCCTGTCTGTGCCATTTCTTCAATGTAATATTCTCCTCAGGAAAAGAATATATACTCCAGAGCAGAGGTCCTCCTTTTCCAAGGCTCATTACTGGGCTTCCACCTGTTAATTCAAAAATAAATGACTGAGGCACAGAATCTCAGTCGGTTAAGGTTTAATTCACACCTGGAAAAAACACAAGACATGACTGAAGGGCACAGGGAACAGTCATAAGGGCCCCCCCCCACAAGATGGCGCTGAACACTACAGGGCCACACGAAAACAACAAAGGCTCTAAGTTCCAACTTCCCCCTGTACAGTTTCCCACGCGTGCGAAGTTCAAACCTGCGAGCCAACAATCTCCTCCTATGACAAATCAGCCCTGTAGTACCCTCCAATAGTAATGTAACACAACTTCGGCCCACCCTATTTCCATTCTTCTCTACCCAATAGAATGCTAGCACGACCTTTTCCTGCCCTCACTAAACTAATAAATACAGCTCTCTCCCTGCATAACTCTCTCTTTCTCTCTCTCTCTCTCTCTCTCTCTCTCACCCTCTAGCTCAGTAGCCGCCACTTTAATAAATCTCTTGGTCCCCAACGGA
>CAUYQG010080764.1:0-13263 GCA_963574415.1 Tarsius wallacei | reverse complement strand
CCAGAATACAGGCTGGGCTCTTCTTGGAACAACTGATTACAATCTCTTAACAAAATGGCTACTCAAGAATCCTATATATTTATTTTAGCTTCTATAAAAGTTTCTAATTCCTAATTCTTAATATATAAAGCTGATCATCAGCAATAAAGCATCTAAAAATAAAACCCAAATATAAACTGTAAATTGTATTAAGGCCAGAGTCACAATAGTAGAAAATGGGAATGATGAAATTTCTAAAGTTAGCTGTATTCTTATTAAACCTCAAAATATCATATTTGATCATGCTTATACTAACATAATTCACTGATGTAGCATAACCTATTCTACAATACTTTCTATGAGTAAAATAAATTCAATTTCTATAATAAGTAGAAAAAACCCTATACTAACTCTAGGTAAAACCAGTTTAAAGGAATGCAACCCAGTCCAAAGTACGTGCTGGGCCCTTAGGAATGTAGCCCAGCCCAAGGCACATGCTGGGCCATTTCCAGTAACTCTAAATAATCATCTATACCATCTAAAGCCAAAAGCAGCTCTCCATATGTAGATACTAATTCTACAAGTATACTTTTAAATCTTATAAGGAAGCTTGTACCATATTAAAGGCTCCCAAATGTGATCTGAGTTTGAACTGTGTTGAGTTAAAGCCGAAACCGCAGTCTGTGAGAAACGGGAACAATGGACTCCTAAAGTAAGCCATTCCTGTCGTACTCTCAGAGCTGCAAGCTTAGATCATCAAAGTCCCTGTTAGTGGAACATGCCAAACAGTAAAGGAAGGGAAAGGAAATGGGCCATCAGCTCCTGAACTCATCCTAGTGACCTCAGGGTTCGCAGCCCGCCTGGATCCCTAACGCTCAGGCAGGCCTCCACGGCTGGCTCCCAACATGGCTTAATGCTTTGTTGTTAAATACCTTAACCTACACTCAACCCAAGGCAAGGAATAGATTCATCTGAGACATCTGTAGCATCTGGTGGCCTGAATTTTTGGCTCTGTTTGAATTATACATTTTCTATGAGGAAAATAAGTGGAAGGAGATGAGCCTCAGCCTTTCTGAGACCCTCACTCCTCATGGTTTGATGGAAAGAGCACTGAATGAGGAGTGAGGAGCCCTAGGTTTGCATTCATGGTCTGCCACTTACCAATCCTAGTGTCCTTTATAAATGTACTTATTCTCATTATACAATTTATAAGGATTTCTAAAGTCTATCCTAGCCCTAAATTTTAACATTTCCAGGCAGCTACTTTCTGTAACTTCACCTTCCATATTTAGTGTGATTTTCTCAGGACTGAACAGAGAAGGAGACAGGCACACACACTGCAGTGTAGCAGTGGCCAATTCCATTCTTGAGTTATGTGATTGCAGTAGTATGACCACTATTTCCAAGTTGGAGGGTAGATATAGCAGCTGCTCTAGTTGGGGTCAGTCTAGCCACTCTGCTGGAGTACTGATGAATGGTATGCTATAGATTCAGAGGAGGCACTGTGTTTCATTTTCCCACTTGAATTCTCTTGATATGCACCCCCCCATTGTCTGACAAACTTTCTTCTATAAACCTCCTTTTCTCAATTTCTCCTTTTAGCCTAGTTTCCATTGAAGAAGAACCTTGTTTATTATTCTTTCATCAGCTTGGAGAGCAGAACACAGGCCCCTTTACTGAGAATTATATCTTTGGTTCTCTGGATGCGGATATTAGGCTCTGGCCTGCTTCTATATCACACACTTGGATGGAGGTGACTGTCATTCTTGTTCCTTACCCCCCTCTATAAATTCTATCACCCAACTATGCCAGTGGCCCTGACAGTCCCTCTAGACCAGAAAGAACAGTGGGCTAAACATAGACTGGGGCCATCCCTTCCTGTACTTCCTATCTCCCCAGGCATGCTAGTGCTGTTGCCTGCTCTTATCCTGGCCTATCCTGTGTCTCCAGGGTACTGGGCTGCTGGGTTGCAGAGGCAGCATGATGGAGTGTGGAAGGCACAGACTCCAAAACCAAACAGAAGCCAGACCTGGGTTGGAGTCCTGACTAAACAGTCTGCAGGCTGGGTGATCTTAACATGTTAATTAATCTCCCTGAATACCAGTTTCCTTATCATAAGTTACATGTGATAAAATCTACCTTGAATGCATTCTTGTTAGGATGATATGAAATTATGTGAAGGAACCTGGTCCAAAGAAGTTGCCCAATAAATTTTAATTCACTTTTTTTCTTGGACAAACGAGTAAGTCATTCATTCAACACAGTTATGACCTTCATAAAACTTCCAAATAGTCCCTTTTAATCCTTCCTCCCTGATTTTCCTTCTAGTTTTATTATAGTCAAGTTTGTTATACTTAGAAATGTCCCTAGACCTGGCTGCCCCAGATATTTCTTAGTTCTTCTTCCAGGTTGAATTCCCACATCTTCTGGTTGAAAAATATTTGAGAATATATCATGTATTGACATGAAAGGGAGTCAGACTTTGCTGAGGGTTTTTCCATAAAAAGAAAAAGGTAGGCTTACCAGGGAAAAACAATCAGAATAACAGCAGATCTGTCAGCAGAAACACTGTGAGCAAGAAGGGACTGGAGTCTGATACTGAAAATCCTCAAAGATAAACTATTTCAACCAAGAATTTCCTATCCAGCCAAGCTCAGCTTCATCAGTGATGGAGAATTAAAATTCTTCCCAGACATGCAATCCCTAGGAGATTATGCCACTTCCAGACCAACTCTACAGGAGACACTTAAAAAGGTATTAAGCACAGAAGAAAGAAAGAAAGAAAAGAATGACCAAACACTTCCCAAGAGAACAACAGAGCACAGAATCAACAGAGAATACAGCGAAGCAAGAAACTTGAAAACACATACATACATCAACCTCAAAGCCAAAAGAAAACGAGCAATTTTTCAAGGGATTACCTCACCTAATCCTCAAAACAAATGTGTGTGGCAGACAATATACTACTGATTGTACAGATTTAAAAACATTGAGGCAAACAGACTTGTCTAAGGTCAGAAGGCTGGATGATAATAGCACTAGTAATGAAAACATGTCCTGACTTCAAATTACATGCCTTTCTCATTACTGCAACACTTAACAGTACTGTCTCAGCGTTACTGATTACGCTCTGCGAGAACTCTCCCTAATACACACAGCTTTAGTCTCATTCATTCTTTTAGGTAATGAGACTACACAATGGCTATGTTTATAAATAACTTGCATTGTCTCTGTGTGCCAGGAACATAGCGTGTTTACTCAATTATTTTTTAATGTTTACAACGTGATGAGGAAAGTGGGCTCATCATTTCTAGTTTGCAGTTGAAAACACTGAGACAAAAAGAAGATAAGTAACTTTACCAAAAATGTAGTAGTCAGGACTTGAATTCCTGCAGCATGATTCCAAGAACAGTGAGCAGCAACTTCTCTGAAATCTTACTGTACTATATCTGCTTCTGTCTTATAACTCTGATTTCTTTCTACCTTGAATTATCATAATCATTAATGTACCTCACTTGAGCTCACTGGTCATTGATTAATATCTGCATTGTTCCTTATGTCTACCAGGGACTCCACACAATGATGATCTCTATCAATGTCTATCAAATTGATATATGATTTCTTATTTTCTAGATAGTCACATCTATGATGAGTACCAGAAAGAAAATATGCTAAGAGTTACCTTTCCATTTTTGACTTTTTCTTTTTTGCTTTTGTTTAGCTTTTCAGAAGTTTGACAGATTTTCAGAGGTTTAGCTATTTAAACAGGATCTGGATTTCTAAGCAAAAAAGAGTGGTTTGTACAAGCATTTTTAAGTTCTTTTATTTTACAACTGTTATATATGAACACTCTGGAACTTCATTGCAGGCCGAAGGCATTTAAATGTTCGTCATTTTGAAGTTAGAAAATTATACATTTCTAGGTCAGGCACAGTGGCTCATGCCTATAATCTCAGCACTTTGAGAGGCCGAGGTGAGAGGATTGCTTAAGCCTAGGTGTCCAAGACCAGCCTGGGCAACATAAAGAGACCTCATCTATGCAAAATATAAAAACTTAGCTAGGCATGGTGGCACATCACTGTAGTCTACAAAAAAAATTATCCATTTTCATTTCTAAGACACATCTCTTCACTAGTCTAATCTCTTCATTTCACATATTCATATCCTGATTTCACTGGCACTTTCACAACATTTTCCCTATAATTTGAGAGCATGGTTTCCGAATTACAACTTTCCTATCAGCCATAGGTACTTTAAGCTAATACTGTCTTGGGCATTAGAAGAAAATTTCTCTATAGATAAAAGCAACTTGGAAGGAATAGAAAAGATAGATAATGTGTATTCATAAATTATAATTAATTAATCAATTATTACATGCCTTCTCTGTCCCAGTTGCTATCCTATATAGTATTTCATATATAACCATACCAAATAT
Organism: Tarsius wallacei; assembly: GCA_963574415.1. Classification (NCBI taxonomy): domain Eukaryota; kingdom Metazoa; phylum Chordata; class Mammalia; order Primates; family Tarsiidae; genus Tarsius; species Tarsius wallacei. The sequence goes on along the minus strand of CAUYQG010080764.1, from coordinate 8,849 downwards.
GGGCATTTCATATATAACCATACCAAAAAAATAAAAAGGCAAAAATTCTTGTATACATTAAGTATCCATGAGTGGATGGTAGACAGTAACCTAAATAAAATATAATTATTTATTTAATAGTAACATGTGGTATAAGAACAATAATAAGTTACGCTTTGAAAATAGGGAAGTAAGGGTTGGAGTGTGATTTGCTTTAAATGGGGATCATCAAGAGTGGCCTCCCTCGGCAAGTTGTCTTTGAACAATGACTGAAGGACATGCAGAGAAATAAAATGCTGGGCATGCAGCTATTTCAAGGAAGAGTGCTCTTGGTAGAGGGAACATACATTAAAAAGGCTCCAAGGTAGGAGCATTCCATGTGGCATGTGGATAGAATGACTGAAGTGGGTATGGAGAAATTCAAGATAATGTAAGAAAAATTACTGTGGTCCAGATGACATCAAAACTAAAAGATCAGGTTAAAGGCCTTTGGTTTTCACTTGGAGTGAAGTGTTAAGTGATCAGAGGGTTTTCAGCAGAGAAAGGGAATGATGTAATTTGTCTTTAAGTATGTTCTCTGTCACTGAGGTGTTGAAGAGAATGGAACCAAGGAAAAAATTAGACTGTTTTGAAGGCTGTTGCAAGCATTCAGGCAAGGGCTGATATCTTGGGCCAATATGGCAGTGTGAATGTGGCAAGAAGTAGTTGGATTTTGGATACGTTTTGAAGGTATAATGGACAGAAGTAGCTTACTGATTAGATGTAGGGTGTGAGAGTATGGAGACATGATGGGCTCGAAAAAATTTTGCCTAATTAATTGGAAGAATGATGGCTCCCTTAACTGGGATGCAGCACTTATTTTATTTATGTGTTAATTTACCCCTTACCTTCCAAAAAATTTTGGCGATCAAGTAGTCAAGCACTTTCCCTAACTACAATGATCAATATCTCTGTCTTTATGTGATTTCCTTGCTCCACGTTAGGTTTGCTCACCAAAAGGAACTGAATTTATCACACTCATCTCCAGGCAAAAGGAAGATAACCAACTCTTTCTCAGTTTTTAGAATTCAAGTCGAGCTTTGCCACAGTTCTGTATCCAGTCTGCCCAGCAATCTACTATCTACCTCTTCACTTTCAGGGAAATTTACCTCTACCCACACTTATTGAAATAAAGCATCAGGTTAAAATAAAGTACACAATATTTGGGGAAGCAGACATGCCATTGTAAGATTAGCCATGATAGAGAAAGTGCAAATCTAATTCAATGGGACTATCAAGGGGAGAAAAAAATTAATCTGAGTAGAATTACTTTCAGGGATGTATTAGTCTGCACAGGCTGTCATAACACAATACTACAGACTGGTAGCTTAAACAGTAGAAATTTATTTTCTCACAGTTTTGGGGATTGGGGAGACCACGACTGAGGTGTCAGCTCATTTAGCTCCTGCTGAGAGATCTCTTCCTGGCTTGCAGACAGACACCCTCCCATTGTGTTCTCACATGATAGAGAGAGTGAACTCTGCTGACTTTTTCTCATCTTATAAGGGCACCAACTTTAGAGAATTAGAGCCCCACTCTTATGACGTCATTTAAGTTTTGTCACCTATTCACAGGTTCTGTCTCCAGATACAGTCACATTGGTGGTTAAGGGTTCTGCATATAAATTTGGGGGGTTACAAACATTCAGTCCATAACAGGAGAGGTAATATTTGAGTTGAACCCTGTTGCATTCTTTCTCTGAGCAGAAGAGGGACTGATACAAAGGTAAGAAGGTGAATGATAGCAAGTCTTTCCAAACAGAAAAGAAATGTAAGTGGGAAAAAAAATCTGCTAATTATTATGAGTGTTTTTGAGTACCAAAGGCAATTGATCATTTAAGCTGAATCTCATGGTGTGGGCTGTCTAGGAAAATACATCAATCTATGTATTTGGAACACTGGCTCTTTTGTAGTCATCCTTCTCATTCCAGCAGGTTCTCCAACACACAGAACACAGTAAGCACTCATTAAAATTTGAATAAACAATGAAAACTATAATAAATGAATTAAATGTCCAATTCGTGTTCTAACCTAGATGTCCAAAGGTCTCGTTTCTTCTTTTTTGCCTCACAGCTGGGAAGATGACAATTAAAATCAGACAGCAGTGATTGAATTTATATTCACTGACTTTCCTCACTTGCAGGAAGGTGGGCTTTTGTTCTTTATTCTCTTGTTCCTCATTTACCTAGTCATCATCATTGAGAATCTTATGGTCTTCTTTGCCATCAAACTGGATTCCCTTCTGGTATACCGGATCTCCAGGAAGGAGAGACATAAATATGTATTGATCAGTGTCTCTCCTTCCTGGAGATCCGGTATACCATGACCACCATCCCCAAGATGCTCCCCAGCCTTGTCAGTGAGAAGACACTCACCCTGGCTGGTTGCCTCTTACAGATGTACTTCTTTCACTGCTTTGGCATCACTGAGGTTTGCTTACCACCATGGCTATGGATAGATATTTGGCCATCTGTAACCCCCTTCACTACTTTGCAATCATGACACATCAGCTCTACACTCAGCTGACTCTAGGTTGTTGCTTCTGTGGCTTCTCTACACCACTCCCTGAAATTGCTTGGATATTCACACTGCCATTTTGTGGTCCAAATCAAATTCAGAATATCTTCTGTGACTTTGATCCCATTCTGAATCTGACCTGTATGGACACTGCCTCAATTGTTAATCAAGGTTGTGGGCATTGTACATGCTGTGGAGATCATCACATCTGTAATGCTTGTGGCTTTGGCTTATGTCTGTATCATTCCAGCAATTCTAAAAATCCATTCTGCTGCTGGACATTAAAAGCTCTTTCCTACCTTTGCTTACCAGCTTGCTATTTTCTTATTATTTTTGGAAGCGTGGCCCTTATGTACCTGTGTTTCTCTGCCAAGTACTCCTTTTACTGGGACACAGGCATCAGCCTAATGTTTGCAGTGAGGTATCCATTCTTCAATCCAATTACCTGGTTTAAGGAATAAAGAGATCAAGAAACCTGTAAAAAAGCACATGTGCCATTCAACTGTATTCCCACATCCTTTCAAATAAAACAAAATACACACTTATTAATTAATAAAGTATATCTATGTAAACATTTATTAACATTTTCAGTGTGTTTGTTGCTGGTATACTTATTTTTTTAATAGTAAATGGAAGGCTTAGTCATTCTTGTTATTGCTGTGGATTGAGTAAATATCCTCAGAGGTTGATTAACCATAGAAACCAAACAAAGAGAGATGAAACCTCACACAGGTCTAGGTCCTGATTTATTATTATTTTTTAATTCAGAGAAAGTCATATAAAATACCGTCTCTGCCCTGACATCTTCTCTAATCTGTTGAAATAGCAATAAGCACACTTTTCTGTTTGCTTTTATAGCACATTGCTTGGACTACTATTTAGTAGAATATGTACACTCTCTTATGTCGTCATTTATACATCTCATGTGTCTCTCTAATTTGCATGCTACTTTAAAGTAGCTATCTTACTTTATCTCTATATTCCCAATGTTTAATAGAATTGCTTTGCCTGTAGACACGCTCGATAATTGCTGAATGGGTATATAAATGGCTAGAAGCGGTCTGTCTCTTGAAGTTATAAGCTATAGGAAAAACAGCTCAGACTATTCTCACGTTCAACAGAGATTGGCAAGGGAGGGGAAGAGAAGGAGCAAAGGCAAGACACATAGTATATTTGCACATAAAGTCAATTTTAATAGCAAAATTAAGCCATACAGCAGATAATTCACTAGATTTTTAATGACTGGACATATATCTAGATGTTAAATAAGGCTTTCATTGATATCCTGAGAATCTATACCATAAATACAGTAATTAACTTCATAGTTGAGTCATGGCTCCTAAGACAATACTGCTGTATTTGGCATTTGGCTCTGTTTCCTATTTGTATTCTAATGAGAAATCAAATTTTTCAGGAGAGCTTTTTTGAAATTTAGTTTACTGAGAGGGACCATGTCACCAAATATGCTGGTTTTATGATTTAGGCTCAGATGATTTCCTTCAAGGTTGCTGTCATCAGAGATAAGTATTAGTAGATGAAAGCATGAAACAATTTCATGTAAGATTTGTTAATAATGATACATTGCAAAATCACTCTCTAAGAGTGAATCACTTGGCTTTATGAAATTGTTTAATATTCGATCTTAGTCCTTTACTTTCTGATTTTCAAAGCTGAATGATTCAGAATGAAATATATACATTGAAGTAATTAAAATATAAGCGGTTGGCATTATTCACATCAGTTCACAATATTCCTTTACTATGTAGACTTAAATGAAAAGTGTTTTTAAAGTTGCCACCTAAACTGAGTCATACAACAATTCTCTGAAATGGGTATATTAGCCATAATATCCCTATTATATGCTGAATAAAACTTAAGTAAATTTCCAATAATCATTTGATCATTAAATGGTAGAAACAAGAATTTAAAACAGATGATTCAGCTTCAAATCCAGTGTATTTTGCATTATCTTAAACTGTTTTCCAATTTCAATTACATACTTCATTGAATAAAGAAAGCATTATGGTTTTAGGGTTTTCTTACTCAATGTAGTAAAACCAAATACATTAGCAGAAAAATAATAAAATAAATAAACTGAGAGATGATAAAGGTGAGGAAAGAAAAAATTATTAGAAAATTGCAAACCTGAGCAACATAGAAATTTTCCAATAGAGTTAAAATGCAAATAGTCTTAGAGGATCTAATGTGATATGTTAAAATGGTTACAATAAACTACAAAAAGGCCTTTGAAAGAAATTACTGTTCTCTTAGAGGCAAGGTCTCATCATGTTGCCTAGGCTGGTCTCGAATTTCTGGGCTCAAGAGATCCTCCTGTCTCAGCTTCCCAAAGTGCTGGGATTACAGGCTCAGATTTTTAAAGTGGCATTGTCTTCTCTTCTGACCCATTCAGAAGTTAAAATTGAACAAATTTTAAAACTATTTATAAAGAAAGAAAAACAAAATTTTAAAATAATGATGACCTCTAATGGGAAGAAAAGTAAGTTAACATTAAAGGTAACATATTCATCTTGATTGGCAAATGAGCAGAGAAAGTTGGACTCCAAAAAAATTCACAGAAGACAAGCATGAATTTTAGCAATTCCAGTTAGAATATAGAATTTTTAAATGTCAAACATCTCTTGGAATCTCTGAGCCCCAGGAGAAGACCAAACATATCACTTTGCTCAGATGCCTGAGCAGAGGCTGAGACAAACTGGACAGTGCTGATTAAACAACTGTGTAAAGTAGAGACCTGCTCAGACTGATAACCATAACCAAATACAACAGTCTCCAAACTACTCCTGCACTCATAAAATTGAATGAAATACTTATCTTCTGAAACATAATTCTCATTTAAATATTTCTTCAATTTTTGACTCTAAAGTGTGTCAGAGCATTTATATAACACCATTTTTAAAAAAGGCTTGTTTTGTGTTTGTGTTTGTGAGTGGTTTTTTTGTTTGGTTTTTGGTTTGTTTGTTTGTTTGCAGTTAACTGTATTCACTTTAACTCATCACATTAGGTCCTCTAAGATTATTTACCCCTGAACTCTATTTGAAAATGTATTTATTATTTTAGCTTGCAATTCTCTAATCAAGAAACAGAACTCTTTCCTTTTACTATTTTTTAAAAATTAAATGTATGTTTAATTGTGTTTTTTTCTGGTAACCGCTCAGCCCTCATTTATATAGCATAGCATGCAATTTTATACATTGTACATGCTTTTATACTTCCATTCTGCTGTGCAGTCATTATCTGAGTTTTGTTTTGTTTTATTTTTTTACACAGGGGCTCTCTGTGATCAGAGGCAATAAGCATTCTTGGGAAACTATAGAAGTACAAGGAAAAGGTCAGAGGTCCAAGTGTTAAGTTAAGCCACCAGGGGTTTAAGATTTTCTCATCCTGCCCTTACACCTATCCCAGTAAGTACAAGTTAGTACAAGTTAACCCTGATGCTTACTTCTACTACTATTAATAAAAAATGATCAGAGACTGGAGACTTTATGTCAGTCTCAAGGGACTGGGAGAAAAGTGTGGAACTGAATTTTAAGTCAGCAACTACCAGGGTGACAGCCAGAGTTCTATCACAGCAAACTTTATAGTGAACCTCTCTTGACTACAGTGACTAAAAACTCAAGGAACTCATCTGTTTTGATGTATCAAAAATCTCTTCCCCAAGTGTTTCTTGTGGACTTCCACAATGCTAAGAAAATGTGGTAAGAGCACTTACTATGAAATCTTGCCTCTCGGCCGGGCTGGGTGGCTCAGCCTGTAATCCCGCGCTTTGGTAGGCCGAGGGGAGTGAATTGCCTGAGCCCAATGGTTCGAGACCCGCCTGGGCAACTTGGCGAGCCTTCATCTCTACAATAAATAAATAAATAATTAGCTGGTCGTGGTAGCGCGAGCCTGTAGTTCCAGCTACTTGGAAGGCTGAGGTGGAAGGATCGCCGGAGCCCAGCAGGTTGAGGCTGCGGTGGCCGGGAGCGGCCACTGCACTCCAGTCCGGGCGATGGAGTGAGACTCCAACTCAAAAAAAAAAAAATCTCAAACTGGATGACTTTTGTCTTTGACATAGAATTGAGGAGTTTATTTCAAAAATTCAATAGGGAATTTGAAGATGATCTTAAATACTGTACCAATTGTAAAGCAAATTGTACATGCTTATATACACTTGTTTATAAATTGTTTATGTTTATTTAACATAATTACATTTCCTATATGAATTTATCATCATTGTATAAATAAATGTGTCTCAAATTCTCTAGTACAGAACTGCAGTTATATCTCACATAACTAAACCAGAGTGTAAAATGCGCTGTGCATATGGTAGATGTTAATAAATGACCTTTTACAAATAAATAAGTAAATGACCCTATAGTACTGAGTATGGTTCATGAATACATGAAAGCAAACTAATAAATTAACAAGTAATTGTCCAAGGTAACAGTTTATCAGTGGTAAAAAGACTATTATAATATGGCAAAATAAAATGAATTTAAAGTATTTACCTGGAAATCTCCATGGGCCAATCCTGTAAATGAGTTAATTTATTCATTTTTAAATCTGCTTTCATTTACTTATTTATTTTTAGTCAGGATCTCATTCTGTCGCCCAGGCTGGAGTGTAGTAGCATGATTACAGCTCACTGCAGCCTCAACCTTCTGGGCTCAGGTGATACTTCCACCACAGTCTCTGCAGTAGCTGGAACTACAGGCAAGTACCACCATACTCAACTTATTGTTTGAGTTTTTGTAAAGCTGAATAAGGTTGTTTGTTTGTTTGAGTTGGGGGGGATCTTATGCTGTCACCCAGGCTGGAGTGCAGTTGTACTGTCATGGCTTACTGCAGCCTTGACTTCCTAGGCTCAGGTAATTCTTGCACCTCAGTCTCCCGAGTAACTGGGACTATAGACACTTGCCACCCCACAGGTTTGATATTTTAATTTTTTTTGTAGAGACTGTGAGGTCTCACTCACAGTGTTGCCTAGGCTGGTCTCAAACTCCTGGGCTTGTATTACAGAAGTGAGCCACCATGCCTGGCTGTTCTGAAGATTAGATACTCCGTGGCTACTATATAATAGACATGGCAGGCTTTACAAAGATAAGTTTATGGCAGGTTTGCTTGTTGTTTATTTTTTATATGACTGGGGGAAGAAATACAATCAGCAAGTTATCTTGGTACCATATTTTATTTTGAGTTCTATTAAAATAGAAACAATAATAGAATGCTTATTTATTGACATAGGAATTATAACTTTACAAAGATAATATGGCTAACTTGTTCTCAGTTGCTTTACATATATCATTTTGACTATGTGTAACAAAGCTTCTCAGTACATATGTTTAGTCATGAAATTTTAATAGATAATGATATTTAAACTCATGGGGGAAATTAAATCATAAGACCATAGTGTAATTCTGACATCACTTAGGAAACCAGCTACATTGTTGTATGGCTTCAGGGCACACTGCCAAAAAGTGATAGCACATGGATTCAAGTTCAGAAAAAGAAGACTTTAAGGTACAATGCTTTTATCCATTAAATAGACAAATCTATTAATTTTAGGGAACCTTATTAAGAGGAAAGTATTTTCCCATTAATTCTGCTTAAAGTTTGTCCTTTCATCTTAAAGTGGATGTCTTTATGAACTGGAGCTATTTGTAAATAAACCTTGTGACTCAAGTCTCTAAACCTGACTTCAGTATATTGTTTACTATAGACAAATACATAGTTGGATTGACACACAGAGAGGATGGTGGGTATTTGAGTGTAGGTGGTTGAGTCTCCTCCCTCCTTCCTTTGTTGATAGAGATAAGATTCTGAAGTAATTAGAAGACACTAAAAATGAATATTGGTAGGAATATGATATCATATTTAGCACTTTAAACTTCCATTAGAAACACAAAATAATTGTATGCCAGTAAAATGAAAAAAAAAAAAGCCTTTCAGATTAATGACAATATTAAGTACTAATATTTATTTAGATCTCTGTAGTCAAAGCAGAGACGTCCAAAAATATACTGATTTTCAAAATGACTATAAATACATTTCTGTATTCTTAAAATTAAATGCTGTATTTGGTAAACTAACCAAATAATATGTCGTACAGACAAACCTATCATTCTTATGTCTGGGTCTCCTACACTTGTCGGTAAAATTCAAAACTAAGTCCTTTTTCTGGAAAGGACTCTAACTTTTTGGGAGGAATATTGCCCTATCTAAAATCATAGTTTGGCAAGGTATTTGAGCAAATGTTTCATGCATGTGTGCTTCATATCCTTTATTTTTTCTTAGATCTCCAGATCATTGTTTTGT